>JADRCH010000040.1:15572518-15808644 GCA_019843965.1 Rhynchomys soricoides | reverse complement strand
CACACAGGCACACACCCACACAGGCCTACACCACCACAGGCACACACCCACACACGAACATGCACCCACACAGGCACACACCCACACATGAACATGCACCTACACAGGCAGACACCTACAGAGTCATACACCCACATAGGTATACACTCCATACACATAACTAAAAAATGTGTAAAACATTTTTTTTTGTTTTTTTTTCTAGACAGGGTTTCTCTGTGTAGCCCTGACTGTCCTGGAACTCACTCTGTAGACCAAGCTAGCCTCGAACTCAGAAATCCACCTGCCTCTGCCTCCTGAGTGCTGGGATTAAAGGCGTGCACTACACTGCCCGGCTATAAAACATTTTTAATTTGTTCAAATTATAAAATTTATTAAAAGTCTTTCCTATAAATTTTCTTTAATTTTATACTGATAGACTTATAATTTATTGCTACTAATCTATTTTGTATTAAATTTTAGGTAGACCAAAAATATAGATAATAGAGAATTACATATCACCATGATTATTTTTAATCAGCCCCAGAGAATATGTAATTTTGTGAGAATAAAGTATAGTAACATTTTTGAATGTGTGTGTATGTAAAATTGAAATTAAGTGTCCTAAAGCTATCTTCCACCAAGCATGGTGATTTGTTATCAGGGCAGATCACATGTGCAGATGGATGTTGTGGCTTTTCAAGTTAAAACAGGGACAAAGTAAGAATCCTCACTCGGTAATCATTAACATATAGTAACTATGAGAAACAATATACATTTCTGTCACTTTTGCATGTTAATGGTAAATATATATAAATGGTGACATGTATTTATTGAGAGAAGTACATGCAGGCTTCTGAGACGTTATTAAACTTAGAAATAAGTAGACCATACAAGACACTTGGGAGTTCAAAACAAAAAGAAGTCACACATTTAATGGAAATTTCTTTAGACTATAATATTTAAAGTAACATATAAACGCATGTCTACTCCTGAGAAAGGTAGTGCATTAAAATCTTTTTCTATTTGATCTTTATTTTTTTCTTCAAAAGTCTGACTTGGATGTTGCATCTGTTAACTAAAGGTAGCTTAAATTCCTGTAAAAGATAAGTGGAAGAATCAATTATTTGAAAGATTTCATCAACTTATCCTTTCTAAAAACTCTGTATGAAGTGAAACTCTTAAAAACTTTTCCATGCATACGTAATGCTGACTTTTAGTCTATTTTTAAACTATTTCTTCATGGAAACCTTAAATTTAATTATAAAAATAAGATCATTCATAAGACATCTCCTTATTCTTTTTCTTTAAAGCTTATTTAGTTTTATTTTACATCTATTAGTGTTTGCCTACATGTGTGTATGTTCACCATGTATATACCTACTGCTCTCAGAGGCCAGAAGAGGGCATGGGATCGCTGGAGCTGGAGTGACAGAGTTGTGGACATCAATGTGGGTGCCAGCTATACCATGCCTGGGCGTATACCCAAAAGATGCTCTAGCATCCCACAAAGGCACTTGCTCAACTACGTTCATAGCAGCTTTATTCACAATAGCCAGGAACTAGAAACAACCTAGATGTCCTTCAACTGAAGAATGGATGAAGAAAATGTGGTACATTTATACAATGGAATACCATCTAACTATTAAATCAAAGACACCATGAATTTTGTAGCAAATGGATGGAACTCACGATTATCATCCAGAGTGAGTTAACTTAGACTCAAGAGGACATGCATGGTATGTACTCACTTATTAGTGTATATTAGTCATAAAATACTGGTACTGTGTTATACTCCACAGACCCAAAGGAGCTAAGCAAGAAGGAGAGCTCATGTGAGGAATCTTGAATCTCACTTAGAAGGGGGAATAAAATAGTCCTAGGAGGCAGATGGAGGGGAGGAGATGGAAGGGAGGGAGGATGGGGAGGAGAATGAGGGGTTCAGGATAAGGTATAGGGAAGGACAGCGGAGATGGCTAGATGGCCATGAAAGTTAATGGAAATCTGCAACTGAATGGGGGTCAGGAGGTGGGGGGGAGGACATCTCCAGGACAAACCACTCTTAAGGGCAGAGTCTACACCCAAAAGAAGATGGCTCACACAAAATGAACTTACTAGCATCTTCGGGGGGTTTGTCATAATGTTTTGTTAGGGTACTTATATTTTATTAAATGATTAAACTTTACCTTACAGATCCTTTACATATATATTATAATTTCTGGGGGTTTTGTTTGTTTGTTTGTTGTGTTTTTATAGAATTCTTGCGTGTGCAAACGTGAACTTGCCTATCTCTGTGTCTATATGTTTCTTGAGCTTTTTCTTTGGCTCCTTTTTTTAATGTTTGTTTTCTACTATTCTGTTTTTTTTAATTTAATTTTATTTTATCTTTTATTATTATTATTATTATTATTGTTGTTGTTGTTGTTGTTATTATTATTTTATTTAGCTGCCCATTTGTTTTCCAAACAGGAGAGACAAAAGTGGCACGGATGTGGGTGGAAGGAGAGGCAGGGAGGACCTGAGAGGGTGTGGGGAGGGGAGCCATAGTAAAAATCATAGTAACAAACCTAGACGCAAGAAAAATACGGAGAAGAGCAATTAGTTATATATCGTTTTTTATGATACATGTAACCATTATTTGGATTTCATATTTCCTTATCACCTAATACCTTTTTTGTTTCTATATGTTATACTGTCTCCATACATACAGTAATTTACATAATGTAGATACAGATAATTTAGGCTAGGAGTTGACTGAGGGGGAACATGTGCCTTGTTTCTGAGACTGTGTGACCTCACTTAATATTATACTTTCTAAGTTCATTTATTTTTCTTCAAATTTTGTGTGATCATTTTTAAAGAGCTGACCAGTATTCTATTTTTATATACATTGCAGATTTTTATTAACCATTCATCCTTTGAGATGGTTTTCTACCATTTCCATGCTAAAGTGAATAAAACGGCAGTAATCTTGAGGTGCAAATATCTCTGTCATAGGTTGAGGAGTTCTCTGGACATATGCCAAGCAGTGACACAGCTAGGTGACAGTGCTAGTTTCCATCTTTTGAGGAATCTCCAAACTGAATTCTATTTGTACTCATTTCACCCCCCAAACATCAGTGAACAGGGGTTCCTCTTTCTACATATATTCTAAGATTTATTGTCAGAATTCTTATATTTTCTGTTGTGAGCCTAGCCTTTAATGGCTGAGCTATCTCCCCACCCCATAATGTCAGAATTCTTGATGGTAGCTATTTCAGATTGGAATAGGTGGTTATCTCAAACTAGTCTCAAATTTGCATCACCCTGATGGTTAGGAACACTGAACACTTTTAAATACTTAAAGGCATTTGTGGGTTTTTGGTTTTTGTTTTGTTTTTTAAACTGTGTATTAACATTAGATTTGTTAGTCCATTTGCTAACTGGCAGTTTTATTTTCTTGGTATTTAACCTCTGCAGTTCTTTGTCATTTCTGGATATCAGCCCCTTGACTAAAGTGTGGTTAGTTAGGTATTCTCGAGTTCTGTGGGCTGTCTTTGCTCTGCTGTGTGAACTCCCTATTTTCATGCAGTCCCACCAGTTGATACCTGGGGCCAGTTCCTGTGTTACTGCTGTTTATTGGGGGATTTCTTACTTATCACAATAACTTCAAGAGTATTCCCCATGTTTTCTTCTAGACATTTCAACATTTCAGGCTTTAAATTAAGATCTTTGATTCATTTTGTAATGATTTTTGTATAAGATGAAACATAAATTTTATTCTTCTGCAGGAAGATAACCAGTTTTTCTAGTATGATTTGTTTAATAGGCTGATTTTCTGTGTATATTTTTACCTCCTTTGTCAAAAATTACATGGGTGTATCTGTAGCATTTTATTTTTGGGACCTCTGTCTATCCCATTGGTCTGCCTATCTGTTTTATGTCAGTACCACTAGTCTGCCTTTAGCATTATAGCTCTGCAGTACAACTGATGTTTGGTTGTGCTAATGCCACCACAAGATCCAACTTTTTTTTTTTTTTTTTTCCAAGACAAAGTTTCTCTGTGTAGCCCTGGCTGTCCTGGAACTCACTCTGTAGACCTCGAACTCAGAAATCCACCTGCCTCTGCCTCCCAAGTGCTGGAATTAAAGGCGTGCACCACCACTGCCTGGCCCAACTCTTTGTTTAGTTAATTTTATATGTTGTTCTTTCAGTCTTTTTCTACTTCATTAAGCTCTTCTCTGAGCATTATCATTTCCTACCTCATTTGTGTGTTTGGCATTGGCTGGTTTTGTTGTTGTTGTCGTTGTTATTGTTAGTTTTGTTTTAATACCCTTGAGGTACATCATCATTGGGTTATTTGATATGAACACTTATTTTTATAAATCTTTTTCTTAGAGTTTTCTTATTCATGTACCAGAGGTTCTGATAGGCTACGATCCTTTAGCAGAGCATTAATATTTGGTTTTCTCCTAGGCCCCTGACCTATGTAGCCTCAGGTTCTTGGTCACCTCAACAGTATCTATCATGGGTCCATCTCATGGTGTGGTCCTTAAATCCTATCAGCTAATATTCTATCAGATAATAGTGTCCCAAGCTTTGTGCCACTATTACATGAGCAGCTTGCAAGTCAGTTACCATTGTCGACCAAAGGGTTTGTGGATCAGTTGGTGTTTATCTTTTTCTTATGATAACACACAGAGTAACTTCCAGTACCATAAACACTAGTCAGTGGGTGTGAAGTCTCTAGGTAAGCACTAGCTTGACTTCTTCATGTTTAATGAGTGGTGTAGATGTTATCTTCAGCTATAGGCCTTATGGTCTGTTTGTTGAGAGCCAACAATAGCTTGGACAATAACCTGGGGTGTCTGGGGATTCACATGGGTTCCTTTTGGCGAAAGACTCAAATAGATGTAACCAATTTCTGATTGCTAGAACCTTTATTTGGTGAATAGAGACGTACTGTTGGGTTTCCATCTCCCCATTATTTGGTGATTTTATTTAGATCACCTTCATATATTTTTTATTTTAGTTAGCTTCTAGTGTATTAGGTTTCTGCACAACCCCTCAGATGACCCTTAGCTTTATGTCTTCACGATATCTCCCCTTCTCTTCCCCTCCATGTTCATCCTCACGTTCCAGTGCCCCCACCCTGCTCATCCATGATTACATAACTGTCTCTTCTAGTTCCCCTTCTTAGGGACTTCCCCACTAGTTCTTAGTTCTTGATTCTATATCTAATGTCTGTGGTTATAAAGATTGTAGTTTGCTTATTGGAGACTTAATGTTATCATTCACAATAAGCGAATACAAACTATATTTGGTTTTTTTTGTGTTAGGATCTCACTCAGGATGATTTTTTTCCAACTCCATCCATTTATCTGCAAATTTCATAGTTTCATTTTTCTAACAGCTGAGTTAAACACATTTTAAATGTACCATGAAGTAGAAACTTAAGGGGGACAGTCAGTTGTGTTGGATGGTGTTTTGCTGAAGCAAACACGTGAAGAAGTGTTTTTCTGAAGTGGACACAGGTGAAAGGCTAAGGCAGCCTCGTGAAGGAACGTTTCACTGAAGCAGTCACAGGAGAGAGGATGCTCTGCTAAAGCAAGCAGTGAAAGGGCAAGAGATGAAGGAGTCTTTGCTGACAACACGCATGTATTGGTCCGCATGCATTGCCTAGTTGAGCTGCATTTGTCAGGACTCCGAGGAATTAGGCTGATTGGATACATGTACTGAGACAAAACCTGCGCTAAGGCAAGGCCCATGGAGGACACATGATGTGTAGAGGGTATAAACAGGACTCCATGGAGTGACGGGAGTGACGGAGACAGAGCTTGGCTTGCTGGTACGCTAGCTGGGCAATGCTTGTGCGTGCTGCATCCTCACTGATCTTCCCTTCCCCGAGAGAGGTACAGCTGAGAACCTCTGGTGTTCCTGCTGGTCCCACCTGCTGACTCCAGCCTGGGCTGAGGCCTGGCTGTCTCTGCCAGATCATGTCTCCACTGTTGCTTTCCTGTCTCTACTGGGCTGGTGTGTCTGTGAAGTGTTTGCGAGTGGACCCAGCTGCTGCCGCCTGCTAACCTGTGAACTGAACTGCTGATTTCCAGTCAACACAGACGGAGTTGCTCCAAAAAACCTTTCTAAACAGGTCCGTGTCCTCCTCCCATCACCCCTGTATCCTTTCTTTTCCACTACCTCTGGTGATGATGGGCTACAAGGAAGGTTAAAACATTTAATAACCATCAGTAAAAATAGAATTTGAAAAAATTAAAGTTACAGTACCACATTTTCTTTACTCATTCATCCATTGAGGGACATCTAGGTTGTTCCTAATTTCTGGCTATTATTAATAGAGCAGCAGTGAACATGGTTGAGCAAGTGTATCTGCAGTAGAATGAAGCATCTTTTTTGGGCAGGACCTTGAGGAGATCATACTGTATCCAGCATCCTGACGAACCTCACACTGATTTCCATGTCATGACTCCTGTGAACCATGGAAGAATGATCCCCTTACCCCACATCCTTACCTGAATGACCTGTCATTTGTGTTATTGATTTTGCCCACTCTGACTAGTTTAAGATGAAATCCCAAAGTAGTTTGGATTTGCATTTTCCTGACGACTAAGGTTGTTGAACATTTGTTTCTCAGCCATTTGTGTTTGCTTTTTTAAGAATTCTCTGTTTAGATCCATATCTCAGTTTTTAAACTGAGTTGTGTTTTTGATGTCCCATTTTTGTTTGGTTGGTTGTTTGGCTTTGTTGTTGTTGTTGTTTATATTTTAGATATTAGCCTTCTACAGAATGTATAAATTTCTCTCTATTTTTTTTTGTGGTGGACATGTACATATAAATATAATTAATAGTGAAGGCATACAATCCAATGTGAAACTCCACAATGCTGAATGTCTATTCTAACTCTATAAAACTTAACTGAGATGAATAGTCTTAGGGTTTAACTAATCAGTATATATCAGGCTGAGAGTCTCATTAGCAGCCAGAGGTCACTGATTCTGCTAATAACACCAGCTAGTTTGCTCAGATCTGTCTTTACCTTGCAAGTGGAGATTACAAGATACCAGGATCTCCTGGCATTTACAGAGGTGCTGGGGATCTAATTCTCACACTTGAATAGAAGGCAGTTTGCCCTTGAGCCACTCTCCAGCCCTACTCTTATTTTTGCATCCTAGATTTCATAGGATACAAAGATACATCACACACACACACACACACACACACACACACACACACACACTCCACAGGACTTAAGACATGAAAATAGAGAGAAGACTGACCAGTGGACAGGAGACCAGTAGGATGGGAGAAGGAGGAGGAAGGACAAAGGAGGGCGTGAGAGTGAAAGTCGTTAAATACATGCTAAACTTGAAAGGAATTCTTCCATGAAGGCCAGCACTGCCCACATAATGCATGCATTTTTTCAAACTAACCAGTTAGAAAAGATGTGTATAGAAGAGTTGTCTGTTAACCTGACTTATATTGCTACAATAAACACCATGAACCAAATACTCTTTGAAAACAAAGACATACAAGACAGGAACCTGGAGGCAGGATCAGAAACAGAGTTGGTGCAGCAGTACTACTGACTAGCTTGCTCCCATGACTTACTCTTCTTGGTTTTTATATGACCCGGGAAACCTTTTCAAGGTTGTACTGGCCAGGGTGGGCTGGGTCCTCCAGAATAAGTCATGAATCAAGAAAATTCCCCACAGGCTTGTCTACAGGCCAATCTGTTAAATATATTTTCTCAGTTGAGGTTCTTTCTCAAAAGATTCTAGCTTGTGTCAAGTTGACAAAATCTAACCCAAAAGAATGGTAGATTCTGACTTCACAATAGCAAACAATATTTTAGCTGAATTCAGAGTAGGAGGAAGAATTTCCTGTGTATTTCAGTATGATAGTAACCGTGAAGGTGGATGAGATGGTTCAAACCATGATCCAAGCTCTGTGCATGCTAAGAGGGGGATTTCATTAAGTTTGAAGCTGTCCTGGACTTCTTATTGACTTTCAGGCTATCCTAGGTCACAAAACCAGGCCTGTCTCAGAAAGACAAAGCTAACAAATAATGGGATGCTTATGAGTAAGAAAAAGGTTACATCAATATAAATTTTCAGTTGCTTCCTGTCGCTAGTGAATAAGGCCCCATCTCTACTAGCGATGCATTTCACACCCCAGTCTACACTATTCTAGACTTTTCCTCCTTGCTCACTTGGGGCTTACTAATCTCTAGGTGTTACCTACTTAGTAGAGATTCCTTAATGTATCATATTTGCTGTCTTTCTTCTTGTCTCTAGGGAAAGCATCAAGTATCATGCTGTCTTGATTATCTTTCCCTATGCCTACCAAAGCTCTAAAAGGAGCTCTGTTTTGTACTGAAGATGCCTTCTCTGGAATTGTATGGTGCAGTGTCAAGAATTCTAGTTCTCACTATCACCTAATGCCATTGAGTGTTCTCTGTTTGTTCCCTGGTGTCCTTTTCTATTTAGACTTCACTGCAAGATAAGTTTTGTGTGTGTGTGTGTGTTGTTTTTTAAAGAGGCAGAGTAAATAGCAAATGTTCTTCAGTACACTGCACAGTAAATGATAATATAAAATATAAAATATTTCTTAACATGAAATCATATATCAGGATGAGTTACTAGTTTTCTGTGTTAGTGTACTATCTTTAATATGTCCCATACATCTTTCTACAGAGAATTTCTCATTTACTAATCATACAGCATTTTACAATTCTATTGATGTTCATATGCGTATAAGATTATAAAGGTCAATTTGATACTGGTGGAAGTCTATGTTCATCCTGCTTATAAAGGATAACGCATTACTCCACTGATATGTATATTTTGTAGGGATACAGAGAAAATATATATAATATAGATGACAAATGTCTTTTTCTTAGCCATAAACCAAATGTATGATTTTTCCAAATTATTTTATTTAATAAAAATTAATGAGCAAGGTAGTTTCCAGAATTGTTTTAATCATGAACAATTTGAGCTTAGAAATATGTTTCTTTCCTGTGTGTGGTTTTGCATGTGCATTCACACATTTATGGGCATGTGAAGGACAGAGGAAATTAGGTGTCTTCCTCTGTCACTCCCTACCTTGGTTTTTGAGACAAGGACTCTTTCTTAATCCAGAGCTAGCTGTGTCAGATAGTCTGGCTAGCCAGCAAGATCCTGGGATCTTCTGTGTAACTCCACTCTAGGCACAGACAGAAATACATTAACATAGCTATTTTTTGCATAGATGTTGGGTATCTGAAATCAGGTCCTGATGATTGCATATCAAGCTTTTTTTACGCACTGACCGTTTCTCACACATAAATTTTTTGTATCATAGTTTTACTAACTCTCCTACCAGTATATATTTATGAATTGGTGTGCATTCAGTCTTACCTAGGTTCTAAATTAGGAAAAGAGCAGTGAATCACGTAGTTTATTTTAAGACACTTCTTTTCAGGGACTAAAAGCATGTATTAATAATTATACATCCAAATGGAAAAGTGATTGTAAAAGCAGTATTTATGGACACAGAACTGTTGTGTACCTTGGTGTGGGTAGCAGTTACATCAGTTTATGTTTGACAGATTTGAGCAGAATTAGACACATACCACAGAAACATAAATGTAAGACTGATGAAATTACAGTAGCCAAGGGGCTTGGCCACATTATCAGTGTTGTGATTTAGATCTTATATCATGGGTAGGAAACATGTTATCCATTGGAGAATGTCAGGTAAAAGTACATGGGACCTATTTGTACATACTTTGTTTTTACTTCTTATGAACTGATAATTGTGTAAAAATTTGTAATTTTAAAATGAGAGTTACTAAGTTCAGCGCACATCAGCAGGAAGATGATTGCACCAGGACATAAATCCCAGGAATAAGGACTATGGAGGTGGGGCTCAGGTAAAGGACTACTTTTTGCCTCAAATATACCAAAAATAAAATTCCTTACTTGGAGTGGACTCAATACTAGGAATAAGACACACTCCCGGAACATTGCAAGCAAGTGTTTAAACACTGTACTACACTCCTAGCTTTAAACTCACTATCAACTGCCCTCAATATGTTCGTCCCATGGCTTTCTCTAAAACAACTGTCCTTTTATTTTAACAGTCACGTGTCAAAATGTTTGGAGCTAGTATTGGCCTCCCCCCTCCTCCTCCCTTCTCCTTACTGACTACAAACTAATTTTTCTGCTTTTCCTGCACATCAAGATCTCAGTTACTCCTCACCACTTGCATGGCTACAGAATGCCAAGCTGTTTCACCTCTGCCTCAACTATTGGCACAGTCTGTTCATGCCACGTGTGCCTGATGTCTTTCTCTAGTCTCTGCACAGCCTTGATGATAACCTTATCAAACTGCAGGTTAGATTATATTGCCCATCTGGTACATGTTCATGTTAGAAACTGGACACATGTACCTCCCCTGGGATATACCAAGCATCCCTTTTCACTTTCAAGGAGTATTCTCTCTACATACATATGCCTTTACCTTTGTTCTGTCTTTTAAGGTGTTCCAGGCTACCGCAAGGCCTTCTCTGTCCAACCTCTGTTGTGTTGCAGCCTCTGCATGTCCTTGTCAGCACTCTGTTGTTTTCCCTGCTTTTTCTTTAACATGCTTGCCTCTATCTACATCATACATGCATACATATTTGCATGCATGTATGATTTATTATGGTAGTTTATTTTCCTTATAGGAGTAAATAGTCCATGATGCCAAAGACTTTGGTTTAACTTTGTATGAGAATCAAAGACATTGACCAATTAACAGCTGTGCCTGTACATATCAACTGAAATATAGGTGGGCTGCATCTCCAGAAAAAGTACTGGCAAATGGTATTCATTGAATAAATATTGTATCTGTGGAATGAATTGCTGCCACACTGGTAATTTAGTGTCTATTTTTTTCTCTACTTAAGACTCTGTAAGTATTCTCTGGTATACTTAAATATTCTACAAATACTCTTAAAATACTTTCTGAGTTGCAATGCATAAGTGTATAATAATTTAAATTATTTTTATAAAGTTGAACACTTAGGTTAATTACAATTTTGTACCCTTGGATACTTTGAACAATATTCTGTATATAAATATTTAGCTATATTAAACAAACAATATTTTTCAGTAAAGAACATAGTAATACCAAATTGTTTCTATTAATACTGATTTCAGCTCCACAGACCAAACAAAACAAAAAAAGAAAACAAAAAAACAAACCAAAAACTCACTTGGAACTTTAGCTATTGATTCTACATATTTGTATCTAATTGAAAGCATTGTGCAACTTCTTGCTTTGCGTGGGGAGTGATCTTTCAATTCTTACCATGAAGGATCTTGCTCTCTCAGCTTTTTCTTTAGCCTTTGCACTATTGTACATGTGTACATGACCACTTGAGTTAGTATTTTCCAGGCACTTTAACATTACCAGAATTGTACTTCATTTTATGACCCAACTAATATACAAGCAATGTTGTTATCTGTACACTCTTAATGAACCAATTTGCCTGTATGCCATCATTATAGACATACAAATATACATCAGCATGGTCTTCCTGTTGGCCTTGTAGACCCTAGTATCATAAATTTTCTCACTTTCTTGTTTCTGGTTTTACCATATTGACAAGGTGTTGGTAAGTATTTGTGCATATATACCCTTCTCTTAGTGCATACATGACGATATACACTGGGAAATATGGTATAGGATTAGGAAATAATTATCAGATGGAGAGAATTATACTAGATCTTGTGTAGATCTTGTTTAGACCCAGAGTTTATGAAATGCTTAGAGATCTTATTTAAGAGAAGTATAAGAGAGAATATTAGGAAACTCCAGCACTAAAGATATAAATAAATAAATAAATATTAATAAATAAATACTTTACATGTGAGATTAATAGTCAAAAAAATGGCAGGATGACCAGGAGTTTTGTTATCATATAGTCACAATAAAGTATCATTGCGGGAGTGGCACACATGTCAAATGCTGCAGATATGTCAAGAAGATAAAGGATATCCATTTGATGTGGCAGCTAGGGTACTACTCACATTGTCATTGCAGTTTGTGCTTGGTGGTAATGGCAGAAGCTTTGACTGAGCTTACAAAGCAGACAATGTAAGCAGTTTTAGTAGCTCTGTTAGGTAAGTGTGGTAGGTTTAGAGACTAGTGTGAATGTTACATGGAAACAAGATTTTATTTTAAAATGAAGAGTATAATAGATCTTTTCTATCACCTCATCATTTCCCCATCCCTCCATCTATTAGAATATGATGCTTAGCACACATCTAGCTAGGGATGTTGACCACCTTTATGGCCTACTTTGGTAAAGATGTATAGGCCAGATGTGTCCTGCAATCATTTGAAATTAGGAAACTAAAAGGGACCCACATAATCACGAGGTAGTCTTGGGGACATATACACCGTGACAGACTTGAGCCATCTCAAGTTATTGGGCAACCAGTTAAAGGAACAAAAAGGAGGATGACTCCAAGGAAACACTGTCCCCAGACGTACTAGGAGATGCATATGTGACTACATGGGGCAGCAAGCACAGGGACTACACAGGTTCAAGCCAGATGGAGTACCAGTAGTGAGTGGCAGAAGCAGATAGAGTCCCACTCCTAACCAAGTAGCTATCTGCAAGTGAAAGGAAAAATAGTTGTCTCCAACGGAGCCGGGGGAGGTGGGGGGTGGGGTGGGGGGGGGGGGGTGGGGGGTGGGGGGGTGGAGGGTGGAGTATAAAGCATACTTTCTGCTAACACAAAATGAACTCAGTGATATATTTCTGGACTTCCTGCTTTGTTTTGTTACTTGTGTATTTTGATTTTTATTTTGTGTTTTGGGGTGTTTTGTTGTTGCTGTGTATACATGTGTTTCTTATCCCATTCTTTTTCTTTTGTATTTGATTTTTTCATTAATTAATTAATTTTTTTACATTCCAGATTTTATCTCCCCCCCACCCCGTCCACCCTCTGACTTTCCATATTTCACACCTCCTCCCCACCCCCCTGTCTCCACGTGGATGTCCCCACCCCCCACTCTCCACCCTGTCTGACCTCTAAACTCCCTGGGGCCGCCAATCTTTTGAGGGTTAGGTGCATCTTCTCTGACTGAGTCCAGACCCGACAGTCCTCTGCTGTATATGAGTTGGGGGCCTCATATCAGCTGGTGTATGCTGCCTGGTTGGTGGTCCAGTGTCTGAGAGATCTTGGGGGTACAGATGGAACATAAAATTGGGTGTGCATGGAGATGGAGAAGATCTAGGAGTTGAAGGAGGGAAAACATAACCTGAATATATTTGATGAAAAGTGGTCATTGGACATAATAATAGTAAGAGAAACGGAAGGGAACCAGGACATGTAAAACTTTTTTTTTTTTTCTGAGCAAAAAGGATAAGGATCTTCCCTAGTTCTGGTTCTTAACTTCATTCTGTTCCCATGTACTATACAGAATAAATTTTTTCTTATTACAAGTAAGACTCTCAGCTGGATCAGGTTTACAGTCTTTGCATACCATATGGGAAGTGCTACAGCAGCATTTACTATGGGTTCACTGTAATGAACATTGCATTGAAGGCTGGCTTCATGGGTTACAGCACCATGTGTAGCCGAATCATTAAAAGCCTATGTAGATTCATCAAGGTCATCGAAGCTAAAGCACAGTGAGGTACAGATAAAACTGGACTGTATTCTCTGCCACCAAATTCACCCCAGGCTACAGTGGGAACTCTCTGTGATGACACAGATGTGGTACTTGTGATGCATTTAATTGCTCTTAAGGGTGTGCGTTTCTCTAATTTGAATTAGTATTTTATTGTGAATGTGATACTTGGTTTGATAAGTAATGATGGAAATATAAAAATTGCATTGTAACTTTCCTTACAGGAACTGTTACACATTTTGTAGACTGGTGATACTTTTTTAGGAGAGAGATATACCTGTGCAGTAGAAAGTGAATTTCAGTCATGGGCCAATACGTTCTGTGAACTGGCTTCGGGTGTGTTCTGCAACCCTATTCCATCTTTGTATTGCCTGGTCTTTGAACTGATTGACCTGTCACTAAACCCACTTTCTCTATTTCCTGTGCCCATCTCATACCTGTTGTGTTTTCAGTTCTCTGTCTTTGGCCAACCTGGAGGGAGGAGACAGTGAGTGCTGACCTGAAGGGATGAGCTGTGTGAGAAAGCTCCCATGGCTGCTCGCACCCACCCTTGCTTCTCACCGCTGCTGTACTCTGTCTTTTTCTCCATGTAAGGACTTTTACACTGACAGAGATGAAGAGTGGGTGCCTGGAACACTGCGGGACAATGCCTGGCTCAGTGTGAAGTAGTTCCTAGTATCGTTCTTGCATAAGGTTGTTACTTCATAAGTAGAGGTCACAGGTTCTTTTCAGAGAAACTGTGGATTACAGTCATTGGATATTTTGAAAATAATAAATCTGAGCCTGACCTATAGCCTTCTGAATTGCAATACTTACTCTGATTATGAAAATGTATCCAACGTAGACTTCGTGTTTGAAGGAGGGGGGATATTTCCCAAACTTGCTTTAGAGTGATGGATCCTTTTGTTTAAAAAAAAAAAGATACCAACAATGTATTTAGTTTTGTCTTATTCTTAACCTGTTTTTTCTATTAAATTAATGTTAGTATTTGGTCAAATTATTCATTTTATGTCTCTTTTATTCTCTCATGGTGTTTTAGTGCAAAACAGGATGAAAATACTTGAAACTGGTCAAGTGAGGTTTTTCCTCTCTGTCAGTTTTAACCATTTGCTGTAACCAAATTCCACACAAAGTTGTGCCCCAATGCCTGGAGACAGTGATATATTAAATTGTCTCTTGTGCTGTATATGTGATATTTTGAAAAGTACAATGCAAAACACAAGGATACAAATTTGTTATATTTAAAAACATTATACAGTATCTCTAACCTAAAATATGTTTTTAAAATCTTAGATTGTCAAATAGATTTGATTTAGCTTACCTGAATAAGATTTTTATTTGAGATATAATATTCTTCATTAGAGGATATATGATTTTAGTAACATCATGTCTTTATTCTGTTACTATGTTGAGATGAAAATGATTTGATGAAACAGTGTATCTGCAGAACTTTAGTGTGTACACTTATTTTGAAAAAAGTCTAACATTCATAAATTTATATAGCTATAGTATGCCAGCTATCACAAATGACTTTATTATGTTGTTCAGTGTTGGTTAGTTTTTCTGTTATGTTGATGCATTAAAACAGATATTAAATTTTATCATTAATTCAGTGCCTGGTCTCTCATCAAATCCCCTTAATTACAAAGTGACTCCAAGGATTAGACAGCATGGATTTTAATTTTAACTGAAACAAAAAAGGCATCTTGGAAAATCACTCTTCTCTACTGACTCATACAGATTTTTTAAGATAATATAATTTATTGCTTACTTTTAAAAATTGGATACATAAGCATATACTAACATTTTTGTTCTTTGACCACTATTAAATATAATATTACGATATATTTCAGAATCCTTTAAAAATCTTTTTTGATAAATTGCAGCTTTGAGGAGTTTAGGTAACTTTTAGCTTGTAGCTTTATTTTGAATTTTTAGCTTTGAATCTTACACAGCCTCGCTTGTATCTGTGACATATGTGATCCTTTATTTCTACTTCCTTTATAGTTTCACAGTATTATACCATAGTTTTATATTTGATTAAATCATTTGCTGTGCTGTTCATGATTATTTAGATAAACCTTCACTTCCTTTTGCTACTTGCTATTTGTATGTCTAGAATTGTCTGGATGATTTACTCCCAGGAGGTGGAAAATATCTTCCCCTTTCTTCCTAAAATCAATCATTTTAATAAGATATTGTTACATATTATATACTTTAAATTTAATTATAACTGCATTTTATTAAATTAAGAGGCTAACAAAGCTAATTATCAAAGTGATATAGCAGTGTAAAAATATATTTTGTATCCTGTGGTTTTGCTTAGTTCTTGATGGTCACGTTAGCTCTGTGATGCCCAGTTATGAATCTACTTCTAAGGGTTTTCGATCTTTGTTTCATTTACTATTTCAGTTTTTTCTAAGATCTGTACATTTGAAGGTAGATCTTGATTTTTTAAAAAATAAGAAAATATATGAACCCCAGATTCTAAGGTAGATTATTTATTACTAATAAGTTCTGTTCTTTTAATTAGACTTTTACCTTTCGAGAGTTTGTGAAATATAAGAAATAGCAATCCTCCAGATTAGCAAATGTTGTGTGCCTTCTTCTTTGTGAGTGTTATTTTTAAATGACATCCCCTTTGTTGCTCTTAAGCTGGACTTTTATATGCTGAAAGATATTTAGCTCATCATGGCAGAGAGAAAAAAATCAATTGCCTAGAAACGGATTGTTTATGTAATATTAGATGGTAATATAAACCAACAAAAGCAAGGAAATTAACTTCTAAGGCTGACACACTGCCCTTCGCTTGCTCCTTTGTGCCTGAAGGTATCATGTGTGTTATAATACCAAGCACAGTGGACTCCACTGAAAACGCTCAAACTTAAATCGAAATTTCTTGACATTAATATTATTTGTCTCTTAATGCTAAATAATCCTCTTCAAATCTGAGATTAGGCAATACATAGGCAGATCTGAACGAGACGGTAAAAGTTTATTTAATTTCAGATCTCCGTTGTTCATCACCTCTTAGGAGCCACGGGTCATGAAGCTCGGATATCAGTTCTTCACATCTTTAAAGAGAACATAAGTGTAAAATGTATCAAAGAAATTTTCCAAAACTGTAGACACTGATAAAACTCTTGTTTTTTTTTTTTTTCTCAATTTTATTCCTGCCTTTTTTCTTTTTCTCTCTTAGAATCTTGGAGCACTAAGAAACTCCTGTCTTATTATGCATAATCAAATTGTAACGATGTAGAACAGTTCTGATATAAACTGCGCAAAAGAAGTATTTGTGAAATTCTGGAGTTATAACCTCCAACACTAATTTGGGAAATGATAAATACTTGGAGATTCTTTTAACAGCATCTGTTTCTTAATTATTGTGAAGAAGTCATTCTGCTTTAGTTTCTGTGTTCCTTAGCTAGCTGGTAACTCATCAATTGCCAGTGAATTTTATGCCAGAAATTTGGGGGACTCTTTTTTAGACTTATAGACTAGACTGACATGTCAGCGTTAGAAAGTTAATTTCATTTGAGAATGTGAGTTTCTTGTTTTGCAGTAAGTTGTGAATTACTTTATTTTCTGTTTTCTGTTTTTCTTCATAAGTAACTATTTATATTCCAATTTTAGGTATGCATAGAACATAGTTTTCACACAGTATTGCCTATTTTAATTGAATTTTTCTGAGACTCTTAATGTTACTGATTTGTGTGCTGAATATCACAGGGAGAAACATCAGATACCTTCTGTAAAAAAAAATGACATAATGAGCAATACAAATGTTATTAAAAGCTTTTGCTCATAGGAAATAAAGAAACAACTATAAAACAGTGGAATGCATTGTGAGCTCGAGAGTTGAAATATTTCTTTAAGATTTTTTATTTCATATAATTATTATTTAATTGGCTATGTTTAAAACTACAGAATACAATGATCTATTTACTAGAGGTTTGTGAAACAATTCTTTAAGCTCTTACTTATTCTGAGGTGTTGAAAGGTGAAACATTTGACATTTTCTTTTCGGGCATTGCTTAAAAACACAGAGGGCGGGAAAGAGGCGTTGCCGCATCAGTGTTCAGGGTGTTTGCGGTTGTCCCTGACAGCAGCTCCAGTTTAAAACACCTGTGTTTACTTTCCAGCTTTTCAGATCCTGCCTGAAAGTGGCCTGAGAAAGGCGCAGGCTTTCCTGTTAGCTGAGCTTTCATAGTACAGGGGGAAAAACCCTCCCAACTTTCCACTTTCCTTTCTGTAACAGAATTTCGTTCCTTTAGTATTTTATACATTGTATCTCTGCATAGTTACATAAGCATGTAAGAAGGCCTGTGATTTATTTAATCTATACATTATACTGTAGAAGAACCATTTGTATTTTTAAATATCATGGGTTTTTTTTTTTTTGCCTTTTGTTCATTGACTAAAGTTGATAAAGCACGGTTAACTTATATCATGTGCATACATTTTTGTTAACAATTGAAAGAAAATTGATTAAAAATTGAAACAGGTTTTTTTTTTTTTTTGGCAGGGAAAAATGCAAGAAAAGGTATATTTTATTATTTTGTAAATTTTTATGCCTTTGTGGGGATTTCTGTTTTCTATTAGGTTTATAGTTTTTAATAATATTAAAAACTATTTTATAAATCTACTAATTTTATTTCCCTTATGACTTTCTAGGCCTTGAAAAGTAGTTGAGTTGAGGCTTTGACCATGTCTACTTTTACCAGTACTTCCTAATTTTACACGTGGGATTTGGAAGTACATAGTTTATATATTCCTTCTTCTTTTGTCAATTACCTGACACCTATACTTTATGTAAATCTTTACTGGTCTCATTTTGAGAAGTTTTGGCTGTGACACTTCAGGTGCATAAATGTGACTTTTTCGTTTTATTTTCTAACTACATATCTTTATTGCAGTGGACACAGTTGGATAGCATTTATTCTGTGACATATCACTACAACACTTCTGAGGATATCAGAAGCATAGCTCGGAGCACAATTTCTGGAAAGCCTGATGATTTTGTCTTTTGACAAGACAGTGATCTTTACTTGTCTATAAGCTGTTGATTTTTCCCTAATATTTTGTGTATTTGGAGCTATATTAAATAACTAGTACCAAACTTATATGTTCTCACTGTCGCAAACAGGGATAGAGAAAAGACAGGCACAAAGAGAAGAGATTTGGATAGAGCTTTAGGAAATGTATTCTGCAGACATCCTATCTCTACCCAGGTTTAGAACCCCAGTAGTTCTGAGTCATCATTTCTTTAGAGCACCATTAATTCCTTAGACAATAGTTTAGAAAGTTATTAATGTATTAGATCAAAGAAGTGAGTGAGCCAAGTACGGAATTGATTAAGGGCTTAGGACAGATCACTATGTCAGGTATTAAATGATAACACAAAGCAATAATTGACTTTATTAACATCAAAGATAATATTTTATTTTGTCTTATTATGCAAGGTTATCATATAAGTTATTGAGCATATTATCCTCATACACATTACCTCCTCTTACTCCTTGCCTTCAATTAATTCTTTTTGTTTCCTAGACAGTTTTAATTTGACTTTGAGTCATAAAGATAGATAGTATGTTAACAATATACTCTATATTCCACAATGTTTGTGTGTCTGTATGCCTGTGTGTGCAGTTGCTCTAATCTCAGCATCTCAAATGGTTTTGAAATGCAAATTATGTTCATTTCATGTTTCTAGACACACTCAATTGACAACATAGCTAATATGTTACTTTAAAGTAAATGTTATTAATGTAATTGTAAAACTGCTACAGAGCAGGATTTCACTTGAACGCTAAATGGTTGGTTGTGGGCATCAGTACGGGATGGAGGGATGGATGCAGATAGTAGAGGGGAAGAACTGCCGCGTGAAATAATGTGTATGATGAAACAGTAAAATCCGAGTGGAAAAATCATTGCAATCGTTCTGAAATATAAAAAACTTAGAAAAAAACACAAAAATTTCTTTTTACAAAATGTTTTTAAGTGTAGGAAAATGAATAAATTATGGCATAAATTATGTAATAAATAGCAAATATTAACAAGGACTTGTATAAGTATTATGTAATATGGACTATACTGTTTTAAACTCTTGAAGCACTAAGAAAAAACTTAACTTGGGCTGGTGAGATGGCTCAGCAGGTAAAGTTGCTAGCCACAAAGCCAAAACCCTGAAATTGACAGTCAGATCCGCCATGCTGGAAAGAGAAAACTGACTCCTGTGAGTTGTCCTCTGACCTCTCCATGCATGTGTGCATGGACACTCACACTCACACTCACACACACCATTATATAAAAGAACTATAATAAAAATGTTTTTAAGAGAACAAGTTTGTTTACAGCATGTTTCTTCCTTTCTGTGCCTGTAATGAGGAAGTACGGGAAAGAAAAAGTTGTACTAGACTGTTAACAAGCTTGTTTCCAGAAACTCAGATTGCTTCACTTGCTCATGGAACCTGATGCCATGTTTCCAGTAGGTGTGCCAGCTCTGTCCTAGTGATAATTTCCACCAGGCACTGCTATGTGTCAGGTGTGTTATGTAAGATTTATAATTCCCTAACAAAACTTTTAATGTCTATGTCTGTCTGAAACATTAACTTCCCTATTTATCAAGCTGGTTCTGTATGCATGTGTGTCCTCTTTACTTTTCTTGAGGCTATCAGTATTGTGTTTAGAAGATAGATTTTACATGTATTTTGTGTTTGTGTGTGTGTATGCACGCATGTACAAGCATGCTTGCCAGCATGTGTCTCTTCCAAGGCAGTTATCCATATCAGGTACCTTCTTGGTTTTTGTTTTGGTTTGGTTTTTGAGGCAGGGTCTCTCTCCTACCCTGGAGCTCTCCCAGATTATTACTTTCACCTAGATTAGTTTGCTCATGAGCCCCAGAGACAGTGAATCTCTGTCTTCCATTGCTGGTATTTATAGACCCAAGCCTCAGATTATACATGGGTACTGGAGATCTGAACCCAGCTACTTGTGGTTTTATTATTTTTGAAAGTGTATTGATATATTTGCACGTAGAATTTTTGTTCTTATTTTGAGAGCCAGAAAAACTCTCCCCAGGACAGTTAGCCCTTCATGGATTGAACAACCATGGATTTATCCAAGTACATAGGGAGAACCTACTTAGACCTTTTGCATTTGTTCTGAACCTGAATAAATCGTGTTATTCCCTAAACAATATCATGTAGCTGTTTACATAGCCAGTAGTGTCTTAGAATTTACTAATAATTCAGAGTTGATTTAAAGTATAAGAACTGTATGGGTTATATGCAAATAATATACCATTTCATGTAAGATTATTGTGCTTTCATATACTATGGTACTAACAGAGGTTTGATAATTGAACCCAGGGAAGGACTGACCTTTTGTTTAATTTTTATTTCAGTCCACTTTGTTGATGTATAGTTTACATGTAATAAATTATATACATTTAACTATTATATACCTACATTACTAAGTGGTATGGTTTGTATGGCATCTCATCTAGATTCATTGACAATTGGATACTCAAAGTCAGCATTCTCTTTCTGTCCACTTTACAGTAGACATTCTCCGTCCTGCCTTCTAGCTTGAGGTCTCCATTGTAGACAATCTTTTCTTCACAGCAGAAATCTTTTGCCTTAAAAATTAAGTCTATTAAATTAGAAATTAAGCAATTTTCTGGAAAATAACAAACTTACAAATACACTATGGTTCACTGAAGAAATCACAGAGGAGTTTTAAGTTGGATTTGAAAAAACGTATTTGTGGAACCCAACTAAAGCAGCATATAAGGGGAAGGCACTGTCTTTGTCAAAATGTAAGTACTGGAAAAGCAAAAGACTAGAGGTCAATGATCCAAGATTCTCCCTCAAAAAGCTAAAGTAATGAGCCTGGTAGTTAGGGTCTGTGGAAGAGCATTATAGGGAGGGAAAGGAAAGCAAACACTGACATGTATGTGTACAAAATATGTTGAACAAATGTAAATGCAGCATGACTCAAACATAGTGAAAGAGGATAACAGGTCTAAAAGATCACTGATGTTACTTTCACAGTAAATTTCACAATAATAAAGCATTTGGTTTTTATCAGTACAACTAAGTCATGGTTTAGAGCAAGCTAGTAAGATGGTGCCTTTCAGGAGGGACCCATCCGGCTTCATTCATCCCTGAGGAACTATCCTCAAAAAGTGAACGTTGTGAGGATAGGGATGGTTGTTTTCTGAGGTGGTGTGGGCACGGAAAAGGTGTGCATGCTCTAGGCTATAACTGCTCAGCCACAGCGGGCAACAAACCAAATACAGTGGGCATAATACTGAAGGAAGACCTGAAAACCAGAGGGAGGTAGACCACGTAGAAGGCCTCCAGCAGAAGAGGAAGAGAGATGAGAGAGGGAAATCGGGGGATATAAGTGACTGAAATTCATTACACAAATACATGAACCTGTCAATAGGTGGTGTGAATCCTGGCTACTGTGTATATTAGAGTCGCAGAGAGGTAAGAGTGACTGTAGGAAGGATCCCTGGGATGTTTCACTGTTAGTCAAGAGATGATACTGGATTAGATTCAGCGGCTAGAAGAAGGTGAGGCGTGGTAAGGCTCCGGGTTCTTACCAACAGACACAGTACTTATGGTTGCGTGTTGGCGGTGTGTTGGGGGATGTACAGTAGCAGTGCTGATGGGGTTTGATGAGAAGTTTTTGAGGGTATCTTGAGAGAAGGAGGTGTCCAGAATGAATGCTTTCTCTTTGACTCGGAAAGTAGTAGTATTTGAACTGGGGGAATGTAGAAACAGTATTATAGAACTGACATTTTCAAGCTGTGTCAGTGGGGACATTCAACTTGTAAGGAACAAGGTCATGGTGAGAGTTAGGTATACACATTTAGAGTTCTCAGAAATGAGGCCAAGCTAGGGAGACATAGGTTCTTATTATTTAATAGAAGAATATAGATGAAGAAGAGGTTCAAGGCCTGTGTCCACTCCAGCATGGGTATAGAGAGGGGATGAGAGGCCTCATCAAAGAGAAACAGTACAACACCCAGGAGAACAGCATATCTCAGAAACACAAGTGTCAGGTCATTTAGGAAAAGGAAGGTAAGTTTTTATTGGAGCTCGCTCAGCTGGCAAAAGTGCCTATCACCAAACCTGAGCACCTGAGTTCAACTTCAGGAACTATATGGTGGAACTAGAGAACTGAACACATGCCCATGAATGCACATGTGTACACACATGCACACGGACACGGACATGTTTATACACACAAAAATATTTTAAAATGCAATAAAAATACTTACGAAAAATTTTGTTTGATTTAACATACAGAGATTTATAATGAGCTCAATAGAAGAAATTTCAAAAGAAAACTAGACACTCTGGGGAAATAATAAGAAATTGAAATAATACAAATGAAATTCTAGAGTTTTTGCTGCATGGGTAATTTGTAGAAAGGCAGTGGCAGTTTAAATGTGGCACTTGCCAGTGATGTACCAGTCTAAGAAATTCTGATTAAAGACAGTGTCATAAAGGATATGGGTTTGTTCACATAGCCAGTTTGAATGGTATTTTTGAAGACAACATGTACTTCAGAAGTGGGCCCCAGAGAACCCTGAGCTGGAACTGACCTGAATGCTCTCTTCCTGAGTACTAGCTTTTATGATACCAAAAGTCACCATGCAAATGGGTGAACAACCAGCATGCAGCTATGGTGCCTATAAACCACATCTATGAACAGCATGGCACGGTAACCTTAGTTCAGAAGTTTCCAACCTGTGGGTCATGACCTCTTTTGGAATCACATATAAGATATCCTGTATATAAGATATTTATGGGTGGGTGGGGCAATACCCCCATAGAGGCAGGGGAGGGGGAGGGAATAGGGAGGTTCCAAAGGGGAGATCTGGAAAGGGGGAAACATTTGAAATGTAAATAAAGTATAAATAATAATAATAATAATAATAATAATAATAAAGTTCACAAAAAAGATATTTACATTACAATTCATAACAGTATCAAAATCATAATTATGAAGTAGCAACAAAAATAATTTTATGGTTGGGGATCACCAAATATTAGGAACTGTATTAAAGGGTCACAGCATTAGGAAAGTTGAGAACCACTGTATTATTGGCTTGCTTACCTTGGTGGCAACCAGCGGCTCTTTAATTGGACTTAAGACCCTGTCCACAAAAGGGAAACCATGCCCGGTACTAGAGGTCTAAGTAACTTTGCGATGGCAGTGAAGTCATGTCTATTGGAGGAGAATGAACCACTAATTTACTAAACCAACATAATCTTGAATAACAACCTGGGAATATTTGCCCACAAATAAGTGTAGCTGTGCTACAAACCCTGACAGCCTGAGTCTGATCACAGAGCACACTTAAAGGTTGAAATAGAGACCTAACACACATAGCCCACACAAATGTTGTTCACTGACTTTCACATGCATGCTGTGTCATGTGGGTATGCTACATCCACATGTGTACCAAATAACAATAAAAAGGGATTTAAAAAAAAAAGGATAGACACCCAAAGACACCCAAAGCATAGGGAAGAAAAACCATTAAATAATGGAAGCAGAGGTTAGAGAGCCAGAGGATACTTTTGGATTCTTGGTAACTACCAGAAGCCAGGAGAGAGACCTGGAGCAGATTTTTGCCTCTGAGCTTCTGTGTAGAACTAACCCTGCCAACGACTTGATTTCAGACACCTGACCTTTGGAAATGTAAGGGAATACCTGCCTGTTGTCTTAATCCTCCCACTTTATGACCTTGTGGAACAACTCTGGGGAATTATTATGCTGTCCTTTACTCCTGCCTTTTTGCTTAGTTTTGTAACAGTCTTGCTTTCTGTAATAATGAGGGGTTTGTTTTTCAACATCATGAGTATTTGTTACAGACTACAACTTCTGTGGATCCTCTCCTGCACTCCTTATGGTTTCATCTGTGCTTATTATGCACATTTAAGCAAAAGCATATAAAACTATAACATGTTCACATATTTTGTATATAAAAAAGATTTTCTATCTCATACTCTGAGTGTGTTCACTTTAGAGCAACCCAAACCTAGTATTTTGTATGGTCACCATTAGTATCCATTTTTTTTTCTCTTGCTATAATAAAATACCTTGAGAAAAACAACTTGGAGCAGAAAAGGATGTGTTTGGCATACAGTTCCAGGGTACAGTCATCATAGCGGAGAAGCAGGACTGACAGGAGAATTCTGTAGTTGGTCACATCCACAGAAAAGAGCAGGTTGGGGTGAATACATGCTTGGCCGCTTGCTTGTGCTCAGCCAGACTTCTCCATGCCACACAAATGAGGATTGTCCCTGCCTAGAGGATGGTGCTTCTCACACTGGACTGGTCTTCTTCCATTAGTCAGCTTAATTAAGGCAGTTACCCATGGACATACCCATGGGCGGCCGAATGTAAACAAGTTGTAACTGGGATTCCCTCCCAAGGTGCTGCCAAGTGGTTAATTAAAGCTAACCATTATGTCCATATAGGTATATGTTTAAGAAGCCCACCTACCTTATTTCTACAAACTAAAAAGCCCTACTAAGCAATTCAGTTGTGATCCTGGAAATTGTAAAGTAACCATAAACCTTCATGATTGAAACCTCAGCATTCCACATAAGCAAATCATACCACTTGCCAAATACTGTGTATGGATTATACATGACATTGATCAGATGAGAACTTATAACTCTGTTCAATGAGAAATTTATAGGCTGAATAGAAACTGATAAGCCTATATTTGTGTTGTCTTCCAAATTTTTAAATAAATGAGAACACTGCAATGTAGATTTGGAGAAGGTATCAACAGCATTGGAGCCTTTTGTTGTTTTGCTTTGCTTGCCATTCTGTTAATTTACTAAAACCTCCATAGAAATGAGCAAGAAGTTTTGTGGTCCCAAATTTCAAATGCAAGTACTTAATAAGTGGAGGTTACATTTCTGTTGCTATAATTTGACATGTAACTTAGACCATGGACAGCATAATTATTACTGATTGCTAAAGTAATCGGCTCCATGCAGCTAAAGGTCAACACATCTCTTAGTGAAATTTCCTTTTTTTCATCCCAACTTGGGGAGAAATGCATTCCCTGAGCAGGCGTTCTTGGTCTATAAGAAAGTTAACTGAGTATGAGCCGACAAGCAAGCCAGCCGCATCCCTCCATCTCTAACTAGAGATGTTAATGTTTTTTTCAGTTCTTGCTTCTAAGGACTATATCCTGGAAATATAAGCGAAATAAATTCTTTTTCCAAGTTACTTTTGCTCAGAGTGTTTTATTGTAGTAACAGAAAGGGAACTATAATAGTTGGTTACTTTGTAGACAACTTTGATGTTATTGAACAAGCTACTGAAAAATCCACAACGATTATTTTTCTTGATGCAAACATTGGATGGGCTCTAAAGATCTTAGCCTGAAGATGTGTGACTTGGTAAAGTGAATTGGACGAAGAATATGCAACCATTTTTAACAATTTCAGTGAATTAAGTATACAGGCATATGCTGTTAATGAGTTCTGTGGATGAAGTGATGAAGACTGGAACATTAGTAGTAATAAATAAGCAGTAATTATGAGAAGCTTGAATATAGTAGCAAAAATTGACCTAACATGATAAATGAAGATGTTTAAGGTACCTTCAAGTTTTTAAGACCGAGGTACCGGGAAAATAATGATGTTACTTACAAAGGCGATGACATTAAGACATGGATTTGATTAATGAAGACACATGAGTTTAGTGCAAGAAATGCCAACCTTACAGTGTAAGTAAGATACGTGGTCAGTATTTGAAAATACTGGAGCTGATAGGCGCAGACAGTCAAAGTTCAGTGATCACTTTGTGGTTCCAGTGCTAATTCCCTGTGCAGTCTGTGGTATGGTCTAAAAGGGGGATTATTTGTTATAGAAGTAAAACAAATACACCTTTTAAAAGTCGGGATAATAGAGGAGGAAGCGTCAGATTGGGGCTTATTTTTCCCTGATTGTGTGAGGTCTACTGGGTCCTGTTTGATCTTGGAAAGCTTTCCTATGTGGTTAATGATCCTGCCATAGTGGAAGTACTAATCTGCCCTGTGATGAAACTATGAGCTACGCATTTTCCTATCATCACTATTCTAGATATGCTAGTTCTCAGCTATGCTAAGGGAACCTATGCCATCTGATAAGAATAGGCCCAAGAAGTGTAAATTTAGAAAATGTCTGTTTCATAGAGAAACGTGGTGCTCAGTTAAAAGAAGGAGGGAAAATGCAGAAAACTAAATTCTGTTTATACAGAAGGTGGTGCATAGAAAGAAGTGCAAGACTTGGCAAGGAGAGGTTTCTGAGTATCTCAGTGAACAATGGGAAAAGTCGTGCCGCACTGCTGGGATATATGTTATGGATGAGAAGGTACAGGTGGTTATCTCAGGACAGAAAAGCATGTAGAAAAATTCTTATGCTGAAATGCATTGAAATTGTTATGAAAAGCACTTAGGAATACCAGGGTCCTGCTCTAGGTTAGACCTGATCATTTTTTATTTCTTTAAAAGGAAGCTTTACAAGGAATTGTATTGGAGCCAGATGTTTATTTGTGTATATTGATTCCCGTATGTTGTAGAAAAGATAGGACATGTACTTCCTGGGTGGTTTTAAACAGGGGAGAACTTAGGGACTGTGCCTTCAGAATAGGTCTCACTTCTGCCTTCCCTGCTTACGTCTCCTAGGATATGAGAGGGCTACCCTCTACTCCAACAGAAGCTATGCATGGTTGGAGTGAGGGCTGTTGACCGGTTACTACAACCTGTTCATTTCACAAACCAGCGAAGCTTGGCTGGCTGCTCTGTTGCTTGGGTTCTGCTGCAGTGTTGTTGCCCATGGGAAGCAAGAGCTGGCTGTCCAGTGGTGGGCAGAAGACAGCTAGCTGTGCTGCCTGCTACTGTGCTGAGAAATTAGCTCTTTATGTAGAACTGAGAAATAGTTGGTAATAGAGATCTTTAAGCAAAATTAGTGCTTTTCTTTCTCATTGTGCCCCTCGTTAGCTTCCACGTATTGAGTGATTCCATGTAATTACATTATTAGAGTGATTCTGTGTAATTACATTATTAGAGTGATTCTGTGTAATTACATTATTAATTAATTATTCTTACTATTGCATACTCTCCTTCAAAGTTACTTCTGTAGAAATGGCTAACTTTTTGTATGCCCACTTCTTTCTTACTTTGTAATTCTGTATGCATTACAGTTTTACTTTAGAAGCAATTAGATAAAGTAAGGTGAGAATTTTAAAATAATGGTTTCTATAGCAAGCATCATACAACCCAAGTGGCAACATAAATAATATTGCTTTAGAAAGGTTGCCTTTGTTCACTTTTTTTTTTTTTATTACACAGCCACTTGTCCTGAAATGATTTATTTACATGTTATTTAAAGTTTCTGTCCCTATTAATTGTCCTGATACCTAACTGAGGCACTCAGAACTGGTAATCAGCAGGCTTTTCTATTTAATTCTGGAAGAACAAGCTGCTCGTGATGACCCAAGAGAGCTACGAGGAAGGGTTGTGAAAGGGGTCATTCAGCCAGCTCTAATCCTTGTTTTCAGAAAGGCAGTATTTTTAAGTGTTCTTTAATTAGTGAATAGGTATGGTTGTGAATTCTTGTAGACACCTCCATAGGATCGAGATGGTTTGCCTGCATCTTTACATCATTGTCTTACATTTCTAGTAAGTAAGGTTTCAATATAAACACCTAAAATGAAGGAAATAGAAAATATAGTTTTAAAGTAGGTAATCATTGCAAGGTTTTGGTGTCATTTATTGGGATTCAATTAGAAACCTGAATAGTACATGTCATAAGGTGAAGTCTACAAAACTAAAGTGTGTTCCTTGATTTCTTGCTTGTCTTGCTGATCGCTTTGTATACATGTGATGTTTATTGCTCTGAGATAAAATCTTCAGTTTGGTAAAATTGCTTCCTCCAGTCACCTAGGATATACAAGCCACAGAACAACACACTGATATTTAGGCATGCCAAGAGAAAATAGATTGCTTCAGCAAACTGAATGTAAACCATCGATGGTGACAACGCCTGGAAATCAAACAGAACAGATTTTAGCTATGCTTCTCTTTTTCAAAGAACTTAAGTGCTTAGCTGTTATTGTTAGTGCTAGAGAAGTAGGTTGGCAGTGACATTTGAAATATGATAAATAAAAGCCTCCAGAATGTCTGCTTCTACTCTTAGCACTTGTCTGATTCCTTCTGCAGGGATTGCATAACGGGAACTACCATGGACTTAGTGCAACTCCAACAATATACCGACTTACTTATTGTAATGAATATATTACCTATCACTGCGCAATGATAAAGCCGCAGTTATTGAAACTGAAGAAGTTATTGAGGGAGGGGGATGGGAGCTTTTCGCTGTTATCACCTGTATTATTAATTGGAGATAATTACTGAAGAGCAGCTGGCTGTTGGTTTTAGGGAGCATCAATTGTTCTTCTCACCCAGCTGTTAACTAATAAGGATAGTCAACACATCTGTTTCAACAGCTGGTAATTAACAAAAGCCTAATTGCTGCAACTCTTTTATCGTTCAGTCTTTGAAAAAGAAGTGATGTAGGAGAATATTATTTCCTTGGTGCTTTGCACTTTCTGAGGCCAGCTTCCTTTTTTCTCTCCTCCTTCCATTTCTTTTCTTACTTTGAACACCACTGCCTTTGTATGAAGCATTGAATGCCAGGAGCACACAATATGGTAATCCAGAGCTTAACTTTTCCAGATCTTTGTTGCTGTTTCTTATTGCAACATTTCTTTGCTAACTGAGAAGATAAAACGGATCAAAAGCATTTTGAGTAGTTCCATACAACAGTTAAAATCTGCAGTGGCGCACCCTGGGCTGTGCTGCTGTGTGGACATCCTTCTATAAAGTTAAAATCTGCAGCGGCGGCCCTGGGCTGTGCTGCTGTGTGGACATCCAAAGGAAGACAGGGAAAGAGCATTCTTTTTTGCCTTCCCATGCAAACTCCGAAGCAATTTCCATGTTGAGAAACTGAATTTGTCTTGAGAGTCCTGCTCTAAGTCGTATGTTAACTAACGTGACATTCGCTGAAGCCAGCTCCTTTTCTTCTGTATGAGTTGTCATCTCCTAAAAATATTGCCTTACTTATTTCAATGCTTTACGTCAGCTCGAAGGTTTTGAGAAACTTTAGTGTGTTTGTGAGACCTGCTTTACCTCCTGTTCTTTAAGTTCTGAGTTGATTTATTTAAAGGTGTATTTAAGTCATAAATCTTTGAGAACTTCTGATCAGTTTTTACAGTGATTGTGAATAGATTGGGGGGGGGTTGACCTTAATATCTGAATAAAACTATGTTGCAATTAAAAGGATTATAAATTAATATTTGTTATCTTAATTGTGGTCTCATATTTAATATAGCCTTAGCCATATAACTTTATATTTTTGCTTTTATAATTTGTATCAGTTACATATCAAAAATTTTCAGTAGCCATTTTATGTTTTATTTGTAACACACACACACACGCCCATAAAGCGTGTCTGAATAAAATGAAGTCCATATTTATTAGAGCTCACACAGTCAGGTTGATTTTCCCTTCCGCACCTTGGTGAATCTGAGAATGTTCTGGTGAGTTACATGGCGGTGATTATGTTCCTACTGTGAGAGCCTGCAAAGTCCTGAGCCGAGGTGATAGTCATGCTCACCTGCTTACCCTTGTGTCACAAGCGATTTCAGCTGGCAATATTTCTAATTGATGTCGAAAGCTATAAGAGAAATTCTACCCTAGTGCTCGCCATGGACTGAATTGCAGATTGCATAATTTCAATTTATTTTTTTTTGCTGGCAAGACTATTTTAGTTCAGCAGGTGTTCAGGTGATGAAGTGCACAATAGATGCAATGCCGAAACACACAGGATCCTGAACAAATAAACAAAACTCTACTGGCTAACTAAATAGAAAAGTACTGCATGTAGAGAAATGTTTGTGACTGAAATGTAGACGAGAATATATTGTCATCTGGGGAACTGTTTGTTTCTTAAGTTTAAGTAAGACTTTAATTTTCTCTGTGTGTTCATATTCTTAGGCGGCACCACAGAGCTTAGTGGAATGAATGTTTCCTGACATGAGAGAAGACAATAGGCTTTGTTGGGAACTTACATACTCAGCATTCACTCTATCACTAAGCTACACCCCCAGCCTAAGGAACCCATGCTCTGGCCAATTCTCTCTCTCTCTCTCTCTCTCTCTCTCTCTCTCTCTCTCTCTCTCACACACACACACACACACACACAAATTCTTTTCTTGAGGAAATTAATCTCAAGGATTGATGCTGTGGTTAGAAAGAAATTGATTACTAGACACTCACTGATGATCATTGTCAGAACACCCTCCATAATGGAGTCCTGGGAGGACTTTTCTCCATGCTTGTGAGAAAACTCAAAAAAGAAAAAAGAAAAAAAAGTCTGTTACCTCAGTCTCTTCAAAAGCACAGAATTGTTGTTGGAATGTGCTTTTCTGCACCTCCCAGGTATATTGGGTAAAAGTGAGTTCACTTTAGATTATTCATTGCAGCTGGCTATTGTTATTTGTTCATATGCCTCTTTGGGAAAACATGGTTTTTAATCACATACAGTTTGTCCTAATGACTACACACTTTACTCAAGTAACTCTTCTTCAGTATAAATTGTCTGGTGCTCCGAATAAAGTTGGCTATTGCACGAGACTTCAGTCCATCTCATTTTTAGGCCCCATTCTCCCAGGTTCAGGACTCCAACTAGAGCAGTAAACAACAGGAAGCAGGGGCCTGAAGTCATCTGTGACATCAGAGAGTGAGGGCAGGAACTGGGGAAGGTCTATGTAAAGCTTGTGCATTGTTTTTTTGTTTTTGTTGTTGTTGTTGTTTTAAGAAAGGCTTCCAAAAGAAAGGTGCTTTAGATGAACTGTGGGATAGAATCCTAAAGAATATTGAAAAGATAGCAATAGCAAAGGAGGAAAGATTCTCGTTTAATTTTGGGTCACGTGTACATTAACTCAGACTGTTATCAACGTGCTTAAAGAAGATAAGGAGGGTATTAGTCATAAGGAAAAGATGGATAATTTCTTGAATGAGTATAAACTGGATAAACCTTATTAAAAATTTTTAATTGGAGTACAAAGGAGCTACAGACTACATTGACACTAATCTTTGTACAAAAGGCCTAGAGACTGAGATAGAGATATAGGGAAAGAGATACTGAGTTCCTCAAAACACCCAGGGACAAATTTAGGGGGAGAGAGACAAGGGAGATACAAAAGGAGCAGGAAGACAAGAGATTAACATCATACATACAAAAGAGTGAGGTCAGGGAACAAGGTGAGTTAGATAAAAGAGGCAAAAAATCAGATCTTCTCCATTCAGGCAAAATCAAAAGTAAAAACAGCACCACAGATAACTGTGCTGCTGACAGTTCCCCGAACTCCCTTACTAGAACCTTCTTTAGATATGTGTTGCCTGAAAATGACCCTGACGCATGAAGTGAGGAACTTTGTATCAGTCTAATTTTAAATCATCTCTATGTCCTGGTGAGGATTTACTAAGTCTTCAACCTAAGCATTCTTGGGCATGGCAGAGAAAGGAACTTGTTTATGCTTAAATATGCACTAACCAATCTATTTAAAACTCTAGAAAGGGGGAGGCATTGGACAGTACTCATGTTATCTCAAGGGGCAAGAAAAGAACTACAGCTAGTTGAGTTCTAACTAACAGAGGCTGTGTATCTTTGTGGGTCTGCCACAGCCCTTAAACTTACTTATTTCCTCACTATATTGCCTCCCATGGATATTTTATAGCACAGGAAGGTAAACCCCTTTGGGAAGGATCTATTTACAGAATATGGGCCATAAAATACTAACTGCTTACATTACTCTTCTTGCTCAATTAGTAAATCAGGGGAGGACCTGATGTCAGCCCTTATATGGGTTTGATGCTTGCTGTATTCACCTTCCCTAGCAACCCATTTTTAGGGGTGTTATAGAACTCTATGGTTTTCAAATTTCATTTGCAGGTTACCATGGAAGGAAAGGACATCATTATCCAGCTGGCAAGCTTTGGGATTTTCCTCATTGGAACTGAAATTGTGGTTACAAAAATTGTCCAACCTTTTCTCATTCTACAGGCAGATACATCTTTTATTAATGGGAAGATTTATGGTCCAGACCTTCATCAATCAATTAGTACTTCTTCAGCAAAATGGGCGGAACTGGCTATTTTGAGTCATCTATTCTGGATAATTCATAAACCGTTTAATATTCTTTCAGTTTCTTATGTTGTAGGATTATTTCCAGCAATAGACTTATACCTGGGCATACTCTAACCTCCCCGGTTTTATTGCAGAAGTAAATAAGCTAGCCGACATACTAACCTGCTCTAATTTCACCAGAAGAAAATGGGAAGGGGTATGCTTCTGTCATTGTTGATGGATCCAGGGAAGCATTATAGATTTCTCTTCTGCTTCTTCAGCTCCAGGCTATCAAGGATACTGGTCAAGGGCAAGGAGATGGTGAAAGTAACAAGAAATGTAGCAAATCTCCAACTGAAAGGCAAAAGAAGATATGAACCACAACATCAGGAGTGACATCTGCCCACTTGGGGCCAAATGATGGCCCTTATGCACCAAGGGAGAAGTTACATCACTAATTATTTTGCATTTGTAAATGGACCTTCAGACCATAATAGACTCACTCATCCATCTGGAGAGGAGATTGTCTTTAATTTTTCCTTGGGATTTAAATTATTTCCCATTTGCATAGGATATAGTAACATTTGTATTCCTATTAAAGTCAAATGTGGATTTACATTCTATAAGATACCAGAACTACCAAACATATGGGTCTCTTCTCAAGCTATTCTCTACATTTTTCTGATCAATATAATAATGTAAGTAATAGCACTGGACATAGTTTTGATCTCTGTTCTTTGTAGCAGAGAATCACATACACAATGCTTTCACTGGTCTAATATTATTCATTGTGTTTATGATTTGCATACTTACACTCATGCAGCAAATGACAATTATATTTATGTATAACATCATAGTCTGAATATCCTGTTATTACAAAAAAGGGAGGGGTGTGGAATACTGCCCAAAAATGGAGTTCTGTGCATGGAATTTTTCTTGAAATGTGCTTTTGTGTCCCAGGTGTACTGGATAGGAGTAAGTTCCCTTTGGATTATTCATTAAAACTAGCTACTGTTATTTGTTCAATAAGCCTCAATGGAAAACATGTTTTTTCATCTCATGAGATTTGTCCTTATGACTGTATACTGTACTCTGGTGACTCTTCTGAACTGCCAGAGTATAAATTGTCTGATGCTCTGAATAAAGTTAGCCTTTGCATGAGACTTTAATCTGCCTTATTTTTAGACCCCACTCTTCCAGGTTCACACTGCCTACTAGAGCAATAAACAGATCATGTGTAGCACTTGATTAAAATGTATTATAGATTTCTGTAGATGTCAAATCTTATTAAATGATGGCTAGATTATATATGAAACCTGGGAACGTTCAGTAATTTTGTACATGTCAGTAAGAATGACTTTCAGGATAACCAAGAAGTGTCAGGAGCCAAATATGGAACTGATGCCTAATTACCAATGAACATAAGGCCAGAATAGTATTTCATGAAATAATATTCATTAAATCTAAGAGATAGTCAGAAGATATATGTCCTCCACAGGATTACTTAACATTTAGAAAAATGGTTAAACACACAACTTTTTAAATTTCTTAACATAAAATTTAAAAAGAAAGTTCCCATACACTAAAACTAAAAGCCAAACTACACATCTGACAAGTGAATAATATCTGAAATATATAATAAACTCCACTTAAGAAAGCAACCTGATAGTAAAATAGGCAATAGACACTTTGCACTGGAGGAATACAAGCATCGGCAGCTGACTTCAACACCACTCCTCACCAGGTATAGGATGAGAATAGCAGTTATCCGAAAGACAGAAGATGATGCATACGAAGGCTGTGAGGGAAAGTCACTTTAAACATTGGTGATGGGGCTGAAATGGGGTAGAAGATCCTTATAATTTAAAAACAAAACTACAACATGATTACTGCCGGTTGTATAGCCAAAGGGAATGAGATCATTATGACGAAGATGTCTGCACTCTCACATAAATTGTGTTATTACTCACAATAGCTGAGAAATGAAAACACACACAGTGTCTAACAGCCAGTGAATGAATAAAGGAAAAGTGGTAAATATACCCAATGGAGTGCCACTCACCATAAGTTCCTGTCATCTGTGCAGGCATGGATAGAAGGAGAGAGGGTTAATGCTAAGTGAGGTAAGTCCTCCACGCAAAAGAAAAAACTGCCTTATAATCTTCCTCAAGTAGTTCAATTCCGTTGTGTAAGCTTATGTAAAATAATTCATTTATCTTGAATATCATTCCTAGTAAAACATAGTTTTAATTATTTCCTCTATAATTATGTCATTTCCCCCTTTCCACCATCCAAACCCTCCCGTATATCCCTTCTTGCTTTTTCTAATTCATGCCCTCTTTTCATTGTTTGTGGTTATACACATATATGTATGTACATATATATGATTGAATATACAAATATAACCTGCTTAGTCTGTATAAAGTTACTTGTATGTATGTTTTCAGGGATAACCATCTATATCAAATGGATAACCAACTGGTATACTCTTCCCTGGATAAACTACTTCTCCTGCTCTCAGAATTCCTATAAGGTTGAGGCCTTGTGGTCTTATGTCCACGCCCTTTGGCATGTCCATTGCTTCATGCTTGTTCAGCTCACATTCGGGCAGTCATGTGGGTGAGACTTTCTGGGTATATCTTTTAACATTTCTAGGAGACACAATCTCACATAGAAAACTCGCTGGTCCTCTGGCTCTTACACACTTTTCCCTGGGCTTCCACGATGTTCCCCGACTCTTAGGTGCAGTTCTTTGTAGATGGATTATTGGGATTGGCCTCCAAAACTCTTTGCTTAACATCTGATTTGAAGTACCAAAGTTTTCCTACTGTTTACAGCATAGTGATTAAGAGGAAGGAGCGCTCAGAGTACCTGAGTTCAAATCCTTGTTTTACCATTTAGGGCTAGTGACTTGGTGGTTAGTGACCTTTTGTCAGTTACATAGCAGTTGTCTCATTTGTATAATGGGACTAGTAGCTACCATGATGATGCATTGTGAGAAATAAGCAAATGGCTCTGTAGAACAATGTTTGCTGGGCATTATTTTTATTTTCTTATGAATGTATGTAAAATTATAGTAATATATTATGATTTGGAGAACCTGGATTTCTTTTGTATCCTTTTTCTTGTTTCTAAAATCTCCATACAGTTAATAATAGTATTCTCTCTTATTTACCCCTACCGAAATAATAGAAATATTTATCCCTTCAAAAAAAGCATTCAATTTCTTACAGTGTCAAGTTCAATAGCATCTCATACTTTTATGAACTTCATAATATTGAAGCATTGTGCTTTGAGCAGAAACTGTTTAACCAAGAAAGGGGATAGAGCAACATTTACCTGAGAAAGCAAGGCACAGTCCTTTTTTTCCCTTAAATTTCTTAATATAGTGCACATAGTTTATTACTAACAAAAGATGCATAGGCACGGTCTTGGTCAACAATGGGTTTCTTGGTAGAGATACAAAGATTCATAAGGAAACCCACAAATGGCCTCAAAGAGACTTATCCATCTTTTTGGTCTGAGTAAAACTAAGTTAAACTTATAAGGCAGAGTGATGCTGAAAATGCATTTTCTTCTCCTCTTTGGTAGATATTAACCGGTACTCAACTCCTAACTCATCAAGTTGATGATTCAGCGTTTTCCTACTATTTATTCAGCAATAGATTGTTGAAGCAATTTTTAAAAAAATTTTATTGGATATTTTCTTTATATTTTAAAAGTTTCTGCTTTCTAGGTCTCCCCTTCAGAATCCCCCTATCCGATCACCCCCCTACCTTTATGAGGGTGCTCCCCCACCCACCCACCCACTCCCGTCTTACCTCCCTGGCATTCCCCTACACTGGGGCATCAAACACCCTCAGGCCCAAGGGCCTCTCCTCCCACTAATGTCCAACAAAGGCCCTCCTCTGCCACATATGTGGCCAGCACCATGGGTCCCTCCATGTGTATCCTTTGGTTTATGGTCCAGTCCCTGGGACCTCTGGGGGTGTCTGGCCTGTTGACACTGTTTCTTCCTCCATGGGACTCCAAAACCCCTCAGCTTCTTCAGTCCCTTCTCCAGCTGCTCCATCAGGGACCCCACACTTGTCCAATGGTTGGCTGCGAGCATCCACATCTGTATTTGTCAGGCTCTGGCAGAGCCTCTCAGGAGACAGCCATATCAGATTTCCATCAGTAAGCACTTCCTGGCATCCACAATAGCGTCTGGATTTTTGGCTGTGTATGGGATGAATCCCCAGGTGGGGCATTCTCTGGATGGCCTTTCCTTTAGTCTCTGCTCCACATTTTGTCTCCATATTTCCTCCTGTGGGTATTTTGTTCATCCTCTAAGAAGCACTGAAGCATCCACATTTTGGTCTTCCTTTTTCTTGGGCTTCATATGGTCTGTGAATTGAATCTTGGATATTCTGAACTTTTGGGCTAATAGCCACTTATCAGTGAGTACATACCATGTGTGTTCTTTTGTGACTAAGCTCACTCAGGATGATATTTTCAAGTTCCATCCCTTTGCCTGTGAATCTCATGAAGTCATTGTTTTTAATAGCTGAGTAGTATTCCATTGTGTAAATGTAGCACATTTTCTGTATCCATTCCTCTGTTGAGGGACATCTGGGTTGTTTCCAGCTTCTAGCTATTATAAATATGGCTGCTATGAACATAGTGGTGCATGTGTCCTTATTATATGTTGGAGCATCTTCTGGGTATATGCCCATGAGTGGAATAGCTGGGTCCTCAGGTAGTACTGTGTCCAGTTTTCTGGGGAACCGCCAGACAGATTTCTAGGGCGGTTATACCAGCTTGCAATCCCACCAGCCATGGAGGAGTGTTCCTCTTTCTCCACATCCTCGCTAGCATCTGCTGTCACCTAAGTTTTTGATGTTAGCCATTCTGAGTATTGTGAGGTGGAATCTCAGGGTTGTTTTGATTTGCATTTCTCTGATGACTAAGGATGCTGAACATTTCTTTAGGTGCTTGTTGAAGCAATTTTTTGCATGCTGTGTACTATTTTATGTATTTCACGATTTTTGTTATATTGTATTAGTAGCCACACCTTGCGAATAGATTTTTGCTTATCCCATTGTGTAGAGAATGGAAGCACATGAAGATTTACTAGGTTGCCTAATGGGACAGCTTTCAATAGAGCCAGGATGCCCTTCAAGTCCCTGGTTCCATGGACCTTGCCGGGCTGTGTTTCTAGCATACTTTTTTCTAATTTTTCTCACTTGGTTCTGTGACTTGTGCTTATGGATCAAGGATCAACTTCAGTTATTAATATTATAATTTCTGTTTCCACTACAATCCTCTCCTTCCCTCCCACCCCCATCAGACCACTGCATAGGTTTTTGAACAGTGCATATACTGGTCTCTTTGAATGAATGACTTGATTGTCTTCATTTTCTTAAAGCAAAAGGCAAGACATAAGTGTAAAATATAGCCACTAAAAATGCTCTATAAAAGCATTACACAATGTAGTGAGCAAGCAAATCCTTCTGAGAAGGATTGTATATGAAATCTTCTCATTTTTATCATTTTGATAAGGCTTTTAATTTTTAAGCTATGTTTTTCCAGGTTATCTACCAAGCTTGACATCTGCTCACTAGTTTGAGAACTAAAATCCTGCATGTCTATAGTCATTGCTTGACCAGTTGTCTAGACACATCCATAAAGACGTGCAAGATGCCTTTAGATCTGTTCACAGTTGTAACAGTTTAATGGGTCTATGACGATTCCTCCAAAATGATTCCTCATAAAAGCAACATAGACTTAAGTTATACCATATTCAAATATGGAATATGAAATAAACAATGCTTTAGGAATATTTCTATTTCTAGTTTCAACTTTCGTTGTAACTGGATATGAAACCTTGGACAAGTTCCAGTGGTTTCCTATGCACGTGTTGCAGTAGCAGAAATGTCCTCCTCATAAAAGTAGAACTGTGCTACCTCTAAGATGCCTCTCAAATCTGCATCCCGAGTCCTAATTTTATCTGTATGCCCTGCTCTTTTATTTAGCAGATATCATGAAGACAATCAACTGCCTCTGCTCTGTCAAAAAGAGAATTAGGATCTTGTTGATACCAAAAGAAGGCTGAACTATTTCAGACTACAACTATTAAAAACACATTGAAACCAAACATTAAAGTAAGATAAAGGCTGCTATCCACATTAGCAACAGTAAATATCGTTCAGTTCTGTGAACAGTATAATCCTGCTTTTGTCATTCTGATTTGCTAGACAAGACTTACTAAAACAGCGTAGTCCTTTCTAATGTAGCACCGGTTCAAATGGCTGCCCTTTCCAACCACAATCCTTAAAGTAGCTGCGCACTTTAGCACGAGGCAACTGATCTTTCCTATAATTATTTCAAGTGAGATAAAAGGACACAGAATGCGGAAAATGCATTATAATGGATCTCGTTGTCAGTAATTTTGTTACCTAATGATGATGCAATTCATTTTCACCAAGAAATCATGTGGATTTTCTTATAGGCGGTTTGCAAGGATGGTCATACTAATGTCTTTCAAGCACTTCGCATCATCCCCTTCCGGAACAGGAATTCATTAGGTGATGTCTTCTAAGACTGAACCCTGAATATTATTTCAGTGAAATCACCAAGTTTTGTAATTATATACATGTCATAGGACCCAAAAACTCTATGTCCAGGCAGTTAGATACTCAAGAAAAATGAAATGCAGATATTTATAGCGACTGTATTAATAATAGCTTCTAAAACTGAAGCAAAATGTCATTCAGCTGCTGAATAGATATTCACATTGTGATTCTCAAAGTAGCATTGTTCATGATTATAAAAGAACTAACAACTGGTATGTATAATAATGTAGACAAATCTCAAAGACCATTAAGTAAAATAAGAGTTAACAACTATTTCTTTTACATAATGTTCTAAAGAAAGTACGTCTATAAAGAGGAGAATAACTATTAAAGAAGTTAGGGACAGCACTGATGTATAGTGAGACTCTGGAAGATAATGGCAGTGTTTTACACCTTGACTGCAGTGCTTAGTGTGTGTGTGTGTGTGTGTGTGTGTGTGTGTGTGTTACAATTTGATAGCCCATGCCTATAAAGCTGAAGAAAAGATTGCCTTAAGTTCCAGACACATGTTCCAGAATTATCTGACCTTCAGAATTCTTACTCTATCTCAAATTATAAAAAAAATATAGATCGTAGATTACAATCATTGAGTTTAACTATCTGGAAATTATAACTCCATATGCCTAATTATTAAAAATCTATGTGTATCGTTATTGGATGTTGCATGTATGTTTTACTTTCATGAAATTTTACCTAAAAATAAAACTTTAAGTATAAAAAGTACAAAAAATATAAACTCTAAAATGTCTATAAGGATGTAACTCTAAAGTAGAAAACATATTAAAATGTAAATGAGAATTTATTTTGAGTGTTTTTTTCCTAGTTAGGAGGGATATCTCACCTATAGTTATGAAATTCAGAAAATTAAAGCAATCATTCAAACATCTTAAATTTAATTACAGAGTAACTCTGTTAGAATTTCTTAGCCCAGATACAAAACAAACTAATATCTTGTACCTAAACTTATATGCAAATATCCAGGCTGCTCATTCTTTTATAATTTTCCATTATTAAAATAGAAAAGTTGCATTATCTAGTGTTCATTTTCATTACACTAATTAATTTTCTCATAATTGGATTTTTATTATTTTCTTATTTACTACATTCTTATGCAAGAAAACTAATTCTGCTGAAATCGTATGCATTCAGCAAAGTGCTGAAACTCTGGCTCCAGACTTTAAATTACTTTTAATTACTGACAGTGTGGTTTTCAGGGTTGAAACAATTGCATGTTAGCTGTCAAAGGCCATTTAAACTGAAAGACAATATTTTCATGTAAATTGAACTTTAAATAAACTATGAAAACTTGCCATACTAATACCTGTTTTATTAGTAATGTTAAAATCTTCTTGGCATTTCTGAAGACATACGAAAACGGTGGTGGGAACATGGGAAAATATTTTAAAATGATAACTTTGAGCCCTAGCAAAATGAAAGTGCAAGTAACAATTCACTCCAAAAAGCTAGGAGAAAAATACCTTAAAGTTTATGCCACAAAAGACTGATAAATCTATTAGAGATGGCAAATGTTCCATATATCACACAATGTATGCATGTGGAAAATGCCGTAGTTCCCATTAATTTGTATAACAATTGTGCTTTATCAGTTAAAGTACACTGGATTTAAAATTTTATAGTCTTTATTGCCTATTCTTTGAGATAATATCCTTGAGTGAAGTATCTCTAGCAGTGAAAGTTTCTGTCACTTCACTTTTAGGAGGAAAATTTCCCTCACAAAGAAGGAGTTGACAGGGTTAACCTATATCTGTAAGAATCGGGTCATAGTTTTGTTTATCAAAGGTGGTTTGACAACATACTTAAAATTTCCTGAGTTTTACTGTTAATAAAGTTAAAAGTAAATCCAGTGAGAGCAGGCAGTGGAGCCACATTAAATTGTATGTGAAATGCCCACTGTGCTTATCTCCACTCTAGCTGCTTCTCTGAACCCATGCTCCACACTCTGAACTATGTGTATAGAGTTAAACATTGCAGAAAGGCATAACCTGATAGCACAGATAAAGTAAGGTTGAAGTCAAGTAACTAGCAAAGTCAATACCCGATACCCTTATGACATTTGTGTCTTCAGTATTTCTGTTTCTAATGTGTTTGGACTACTTTGTGGGAAACTCAGAATGCAAAAAATGTGGTTAGAACTCTGAACCACCAAAAAGGTTTAACTAGCAGACGTACTTCATCCTGTATTTTAACATACCAAAATTAATACCCAATTTTAAATTACTTGCAGGCAAAATTATTATCAATGCAGCAAGCCAGAGAAATTGCAGTTGAACAGTACAAGAGGCTGGAAGAAGAAATCCAGACATTACGAGTTTACTACAGGTAAAACGTTTTATACTTCAAGGAAATATTTGTGGAGAAACTCCTGTACCTGATGTCATAATTGTGAGTGAAGAAATTTGTCAATGCAATTAAGCTCTGGGTTTAAAGCATTTTTATAGTTCGTAAATTACCTAAAATATTATTTTTAACCCTTCGTTTCTATGTTTGGCAAAGCTTGTTTACACCATTAAAGTTTACATAATTAATTTATATAACCATGTGTCTAAGTGACACCTGGTTGGTGGAAGTATTTGCTCATCTAAATGCTACCTCTAAAATTATGTGTGGGGTGTGTGTGTGTGTGTGTGTGTGTGTGTGTGTGTGTGTGTATACCATCACCTTTCACCTTTTTTTTTTATCAGCTTTCACCTTTTGCAATATGCTATGAGAAATTTCTAAGGAAATGTCTCTCCCAAGATACTTAACAAAATTATTTCATTTTCATTCTAGGATTAGTTATAAAAATAAATTTAGTAGTTAAAATTAATATTTTATATTAAAAGGAAGTATTAAAGAAAATATCAGAATGCATATTATGCAATTAAGATAAATAATTGTTTTATGATACTTTTGTTTCAGTTTTATGAGTGGTGTATGAGAGATGTCTTTTAGGTTACATGTAAAATATAGGACCTTGGCGGACCATGTTAAAAGAAATAGTTTAATATATGGTATCTTGTATGATTCTTGAATACTAAGTTTACAACTATCTTAAGTCTGAAGTGTGAAAATCCAATGAGACTATTGGATTAAACTTTAATTTTATTTTTCTCAAACTAGCGTAGTTAAATGCTTAAAATGTAATTAAATCAAAACAAATGTAAATCATTTGCCATAATGCAAGTATTGTATCATGATATATGTATGTGCTTCATTATTAATGCATTAAGTGGCAGCAAACCTAGCAGTGCATATATTAATAATGGCAATATCTTATTGGAAATGCTTACGAATGCTATTTGGGTGCTGATTCCAAGTGCTGTGGGATAAGAATACCTGTCATTTCTGTCAGCACAGGTGGCTCAAGCACTGCGTTTTTTACCTGTGTTCAGGATTTTAGGAGACACTGCACTTCCATGAAAGTTCTTGAAAAGAAAGTTCTAATATTTTCCTAGCAGAAAAACCAAAAATCCCTGCCTTCAGAAATACAGGACATCTGCAGTGGTTGGTTATTTCTCTGGATTGAATTATGTTCCTCCCTGCAAAACCAGGCTGAACTTCCATAACTTCTTAATGTCACTTTATTTGAAATAGGGTCATTACAGAGGGAAACAAGTGAAAATGTGGTCATTTGGGTGAGCTTTAATCCAGCGTGACAGGTGTTTTATAAAAAAAGAGGACATTTGTACAGAGTCAGAGAGACACTGAGGAGATTCATCATAAAGACACATGGGCAGTGGACAGCCATGTAGATTGCCATCGAAACGTCAACCCTAAGTTTGTCTGGGAAAGATTAACAGCCAACACAGAGAACATAGCCCACCTGACACCTGATTTCAAATTTCCTGTGTCTCTAACTTTCTCTTGTTTTAAATCATCCAGCTTGTAATACTTCATTATAGACTTGTAGAAAACTTGTAAAATGCCACATATATTTGAGTGGCTAATTTGCTTGTCCAGTTGTAGTCAGTGTCTATCGGTGGGTGTACAGGTAGGCAGACACTAATGGTAAAGGACAATATCTTGCTGTCACACTTCTTGTGGTTTGAGTTGGAGAATGAAATTTGCAGTATTTTATGGTTTTCATTCTATTCCTAATGATAGCTATCATTAGAATCACTTAATTTACTCACTAATAAACACAGATTTAGTTTCTATTACCCAAATCCAGTCACTCACAACTACCTATAACTCCAGTTCCAAGGAATATGACATCCTTTTCTGATATCCCTGGGGACATCAGCCCAAGTGTGTATGTACATGTATGCAGGCATACACACATGCAGAAAGTAAAACGGAATAATTTCTGTAAAGAGCAACCTTAGAATCATCTAAATTCAAGTTGCATAACCTATCGCTAAACAGTTAACAATTACTGCTGTAAAGATACACTTTCCACACGTCTTTGCCAATTCTACCTTTTGTAATTAACCACACACTGGTCTTGTGTAAATTAACCTTACCTTTCTGAAAGAGCCACTGGAACTGCTATTCAAAAGTGACATCCAAAAGTGTAGGCATAGCAGCTTTCCTCTCTCCACTATGTAACACGAAGCCACAGTCTTACAAGGAAATGCAGATTTGTGCTTTTCAGTACAAATTCATTCTCAACAAGAAATATTCACTCAACAAAAAATCATTCTTTAAAAATATTTTCTTGTGTATTGAAAAACTACTCAATTATATAGAAAGTTGAAAGAAAGAAAAAGCTTTACTATCCTTTAATTTTTTTTTACTTATTTTTTATTGGATATTTTCTTTATTTACATTTCAATGTTTTCCCCTTTCCTGGTCCCACCCCCCAAAACCTCCTATCCCATCACCTCTCCCCCTGCTTCTATGAGGTTATTCCCCCAACCAGACACCCACTCCCGCCTCCCCGCCCTCACATTCCACTACATTGGGGAATAAAGTCTTCACAGAACCAAGAACCTCTCCTCCCATTGGTGCCAGATAAGGCCATCCTCTGCTACATATGCAGCTGGAACCATCGGTCCCTCCATGTTTACTTCTAGATTGGTTTAGTCCCTGGGAGCTCTGGGGGATCTGGTTGGTTGATACTGTTGTTCTTCCTATGGGGATGCAAACCTCTTCAGCTCCTTCAGTCCTTTCTCTAACTCCTCCATTGGGGACCCCTTGCTCAGTCCAATGGTTGGCTGCAAGGATCTGTCTCTGTATTTGTCAGGCTCTGGCAAAGCCCTTCAGGAGACAGCTCTATCAGGCTCCTGTAAGCATGTACTTCTTAGCATCCACAACAGTGTCTGTGTTTTATGACTGTGTATGGGATGGGTCCCCATATGGGGTAGTCTCTCGGTGGTCTTTCTTGCAGTCTCTGCTCCACACTTTGTCTCTGTATTTGCTCCCATGATTATTTTGTTCTCTGCATATATATTAGGCATTTCTCTGTACAAAAAGGTGTGTGCCACCTTCTGATTGATGAGTATACCAGCAACGTGTTAAAACATCCCCACTTGGGGAAAGGCTGCTTTTCACCTGTGTAGTAAGAGTAGACTACAGTGCCATAAGTATCAACTCATTGCCCAAGGAAACCATCTCTCCTTTAGTCTTTGACTAAGGTCATATTGACCTGCTATTTCTCTGTGATCCTCGACTGATAGCAGATTTGACCATGAGTTCTATAAGGTCAGTCTGGAGAATGTACAATGTGGGATATATTTCTGTCTTGAATGAATGCGTTATTGAGTCTATAGCAATCAAAAGTAAAGGGACAAATACTAAGTGGAGTTGAAGCAGCAGGTACCTAGCAAAATATTATCAAACAGAACTTGCCACATTAAGCCGTGGTGACTGGAGCAGCCTGGCTAAGAGAGCAAGTACTGCCAGCAAATTGGGAGCTTTCAAATATCCAGCAGAAATACTGGGGAGGCTGAGGCAGTCAGCAGGCTATTCTCACTGAAGATACTTTTCTTTACAAGATGGGCAATAGTAACATCTTTTGGAAGTGGGTCACCTTCAAACTGTCCTCAAGGACATGGTACTTATACTCGTGGGCTGTTTTGCTATTTCTTTCTTCCCTCTTATAGTCTATAGACCAGCCTACCCCAAGAACGGGTATTATAGAGGACATATTGGAAGATACTTTGGATTAATGCTGCAGTCTAGGGCAGGAGGGCCCTTCTCACTCTCAATGTCTGCTTTCAAGACATTTAAAGAGCACTTGACAGTGTCCCCATTCACTGTGCATTATTACACCATGTCTTTCTGAACAGCACACAGCGGGTCAAGGAAAAAGCTGAGAAGGGGTCAATTTGAAGAAGTCTCATTTGTGCCTCCTCAGGGTACCACTGAATGAGCTTTTTTCTCAAAAATATATTGTAAAACAGAAGTGTACATGCACATGATTCAAACATGATGATTACACAAAGTACTACTATGCCTAAGAGGAATTGGATTTGCTCTCTAGACTTACATATGTGCACACACATGCACACACATACACATATATTCATGGAGACACATAAAGTCCTGTCCATAACAAACCATCACATTTTTGTCTCCCTTCCCTCTTCTTTACTTCCCATCTACCCAGATAGAATGGCAAAAACAATTACGTGCAGGAGCATGTGATTGAGACAAAGGATGCAGGGTGGAGGGACTGGCACTGGGAATGAGGAGGGAAGGGGTGCCAGGAAGAAAAGTAATACTTAATAATCGTTATGAAAAAAACTTCAAGACCTACTGAGTGTTCAGGGGGGAATAGTCAGTGTTCGTTATATTCTGTAAGCTCTTCATCTTCATCTCTAAGTAACTATTATTAAATCTCTATATTATCTTTGTGAAAAAATGAAATTAGAATGCAGTTTATCAGAGGCTAGGGGAAGGAAGAGTAGAAAATTATATCCTAGTAATGAGCATTGTACAGCATTCTGTTTTACTTGCTGCCAGTGAATTAAATACTTTAAAATTGGTAAAGTAGTGACATTGTCATTTCACCACAATTTTTAAAAACGTACCTCTGTGGAGGTTTGTTTCGTGACCGATTATATGATCAATTTTGGAAAAGGTACCATGAGGTGCTGAGAAGAAGGTATATTATTTTGATTTAGGATGAAATGGTCTATAGATATCTGTTAAATCCATTTGGTCCATAACTTCTATTAGTTTCACTGTGTCTCTGCTTAGTTTCTGTTTCCAAGATCTGTCCATTGATGAGAGTGGGATGTTGAAGTCTCCCACTGTTATTGCGTGAGGTGCAGTGTGTGCTTTGAGCTTTAGTAAAGTTTCTTTTATGAATGTGGGTACCCTTGCATTTGGAGCATAGATGTTCAGAATTGAGAGTTCTTCTTGGTAGATTTTTCCTTTGATGAGGATGAAGTGTCCTTCCTTATCTTTTTTGATGACTTTGGTTGAAAGTCGATTTTATCTGATATTAGAATGGCTACTCCAGCCTGTTTCTTGAACCATTTGCTTAGAAAATTGTTTTCCAGGTAGAGTTTACTCTGAGGTAGAGTTTGTCTTTAACCCTGAGGTGCATTTCCTGTATGCAGCAAAATGCTGTTTATGTATCCTGTTTATGTATCCAGTCTGTTAGCCTATGTCTTTTTATTGGGGAATTGAGTCCATTGATGTTAAGAGATATTAAGGAATAGTGATTGTTGCTTCCTGTTATTTTAGATGTTATTTATATGTTTGTGTGTCTATCTTCTTTTGAGTTTGTTGAAAGATTACTTTCCTGCGTTTTCTAAGGTATAGTTTCCCTCCTTGAGTTGGCATTTTCCATCTATTATTTTTTGTAGGGCTGGGTTTGTGGAAACATACTGTGCAAATTTGGCTTTGTCATAGAATATTTTGGTTTCACCATCTATGATAATTGAGAGTTTTGCTGGGTATAGAAGCCTGGGTTGGCATTTGTGTTCTCTTAGAGTCTATATGGGATCTGCCCAGGATCTTCTAGCTTTCATAGTCTCTGGTGAGAAGTCTGTGTAATTCTGATAGGTCTGCCTTTATATGTTACTTGCCCTTTTTCTCTTACTGCTTTTAATATTCTTTCCTTGTTTTGTGCATTTGGTGTTTTGACTATAATGTGACGGGAGGAATTTCTTTTCTGGTCCAATCTATTTGAAGTTCTGAAGGCTTCTTGAATGTTTATGTTTATCTCTTTCTTTAGGTTAGGGAAGTTTTCTTCTATAATTCTGTTGAAAATATTTATTGGCCCTTTAAGTTGGGAATCTTCACTCTCTTCTATACCTGTTATCCTTAAGTTTGGTCTTCTCATTGTGTCCTGGATTTACTGGATGTTTTGGGTTAGGAGCTTTTTACATTTTGTGTTTTCTTGGACTGTTGTGTCAATGTTTTCTATGGTATCTTTTGCACCCGAGATTTTCTCTACTATCCCTTGTATTCTGTTGGTGATGCTTGCATCTATGACTCCTGATCTCTTTCCTAAGTTTTCTATCTCCAGGGTTGTCTCCCTTTGTGACTTCTTTATTGTTTCTATTTCCATTTTTAGATCCTAAGTGGTTTTGTTTATTTCCTTTGCTTGTTTGATTGTGTTTTCCTGTAATTCAAGGGATTTTTTGTGTTTCCTCTTTAAGGGCTTCTAGCTGTTTACCTGTGTTCTCTTGTATTTCTTTAAGGGAGTTATTTATTTCCTTCTTAAAGTCTTCTACCATCATATTGAGATGTGATTTTAAATCTGAGTCTTGCTTTTCTGGTGTGTTGGGGTATCCAGGGCTCACTGTGGTGGGAGAACTAGGTTCTGATGCTGCCAAGTTGCCTTGGTTTCTGTTCCTTATGTTCTTGCCCTTGCCTTTCACCATCTGGTTATCTCTGGTGTTAATCTTGCTCTCTCTGACTGTGGCTTGTTCCTTCTGTAAGCCTCTGCATCAGTACCCCTTGGAGACCATCTCTGTCTGAGAGGAATTTGGGTTTGGAGCTCTGTGGAACAGGGTCAGCTCTGGGGTGCAGACAAACCAGAAGGATCCTGTCCCCATCTTTTTCTTAGATCTTGTGTCCTGATGACTCTGCAAGGGTCCCTCTTGAGCCAGGAATTTGAACATAAGTAAGTGGTGGTCTTGCCTGCGCTCGAAGGTGTGTCAGCACTCCTGGGATACCAGCTCTCTCCTGGCACTATTTGAATATGGAGCCCTGTGTCACAGATTCATCTCCCCAGCTGCAGAAGGAAACTGGAAGACCACTCCTCAGTCCCTGTGTCCTGAGGGTTCCGGGTAGGTCCCTCTGAGCAGAGGTGCTGGTCTTACCTCTACTCACAGACTTGTCCACACTTCTGGGGTCCCTGGCCACACATGGAATCTGGAATGCTCCTGTCTTGGGCTGCTCCTCGGTCCCTGGATCCTGAGGGTTCCTACTGGGTCCTTCTGAGCAGAGGTGCTGGTCTCACACCCACCCCCAGCCCCCAGATCACAGGTCTTTCCACACTCCTGGGAAGCTAGCTCTTTCCTTGTGCTATTTGGGTATAGACTTTTGTGTCATAGGCCACAGGCATAAACTGCAAGGCTCCTGCCCCAGGCTGCTCCTCGGTCTTTGTTTTCTGAGGGTTCCAGGTGGGTCCCTCTGAGCAGTGGTGCTGGTCTTACCAATGACCACAGGCTTGTCCACACTCCTAGGAAGCTAGATCTCTCCGGGCGCTATTTGGCTATGGAGCCCTGTGGCACAGGCTGAGGTTCCCAACCACAGCTGGAAACTGGAAGGCTCCTGTCCAGACACTTATTTTAAATGGCATATGGGCAACATCCCTGAGATATACAAATCTAGAAAAAAAAAGAAATTTCTCAAAACAACTGAATTTAAAGTTCTGCACTATCTGAGTCTCATTTAATTTTGTTACTTAAACTTTATAAATCTGAATTAATTAATTTTATTTTATTTAACGAATGTAAAAAGTATTTCTTGCACACTTAAATAGATGGTGTCCATATGTGAAATGCAACTGATTCATACAGTAATCCGTCTTCTCAAAGCTTCCTATGTTATCAAGGACAAAGAAAAGTTCTGTTTTCATAGGGGAAAACAAATACAAGTAAAGCATGTTCAGAGAGATGCATAGACAGATATGTCTCAAAATTATTAATTGTGTCTTTCTAGGCTTAAAGAAAAATATCTATTTTTCAGCTATTCAGATAGATTTACATTTACACAGACATGCAAGTACATATGTATGTATGTTATGTATACCTAGTCATCATATATATGATTATATACTAGATGATATATATCTGACTTGACTTCATAATGCCAGAAGGCACTACTGGAGGATTTAAAACCTGATACTAGTAACAATGTTATGTAGTTGTATGTAGCAATACTAACCAGGCAAAAATGGACCCACTTCTGCAATAGAGGCAAGCTTATTATGGGTGTGATCAACTATTTCACTTTTGGATTTTGTGTCCATGCACGAATGAATTTACATCTGGTATTATAAACCCAGCCAAAAATACATGGCTGTGAAATCATAGAACCTAGTCACAAATTTGCTGTTCTTTTAATGAATGGACACAATGTGTTCATAAAATTGCCTTCTGAATAATGATGATTATAAAATTGAAGACCCAGACATCACTCCACATTTCTATCGACCCCTAAGTTTTAAGAAGAAGTCAAAAATACACACTGGAAAAAATACGTTTTCAATAAATAGTGTTGGTCAAATCAGATAAATGGTTGGAGCTAGAAGTAATAATTGAGTGAGGTAACCCAGACACAGACAGACAAATGTCACATGTTTTCAATAATATGTTGACATTAGCTTTTAATTTAGATATGTGTCTTTCATTTAAAATATTAAATATTTAAATACAGAAAATGGGGTACATTTACACAATGGAATACTACTCAGCTATTAAAAACAATGACTTCATGAAATTCGCAGACAAATGGATGGATCTTGAAAATACCATCCTGAGCAAGGTAATGTAGTCACAAAAGAATGAACATGGTATGTACTCACTGTTAAGTGGTTTTTAGCCCAAAAGTTCGAAATACCGGAGAGTCACTTCACAGCAACAGTAGGGCTGAGTGTGAGGTCCCAGATGGAGGACTTGGAGAAGGGACTGAAGGAGCTGAGGGAATTAGCATACCCAGGGAGGGAGCAAGAGTGGCAACTGGCCTGACCCCTCAATATGCCTGGAGACTGATCCACCAATCAAAGAATACACATGGCAGGACCCATGGTCCTGGCTACATATGCAGCAGAGGAGGGTCTTGTTAGCCATCAGGGGGAGGAGAGGCCCTTGGGCCTGAGGGTATTAGATCCCCCAGTATAGGAGAATGCCAAGGGGGGAAGATGAGAGTGGGTGGGTGGGTGGGTGGGGGAATACCCCCATAGAGGCAGAGGAGGGAATAGGGAGGCTCCAAAGGGGAGATCTGGAAAGGGGAAAACATTTGAAATGTAAATAAAGTAGAAAAAAATAAAAATTAAAAAAATAATAATAAAATAAAATATTCACGTAGGCTAGGTAGTTCATAAGGGACCAGAGACAGGAAGGGTCTCTTTAATGGAAAGATAAATAGAATATAAGTTAACAGATAACTAGATTAGGGAGATTAAATGAAGGGGCCAGTGGAAGGGCAGATGTCTTAGTTGGATTTTCTATTGCTGTAGAGACACCATGACTAAGGCAACTCTTCTAAAAGAAAGTAATTGGCATCTAACTTAACAGTTTCAGAGGGTTGGTCCATTATCACCATTGCAGGGAGCATGGCAGTACCAAGGCAGGCAAGGTGCTGAAGAAGTAGCTCAGAGCTTTATATCTTGGTCCACAGGCAGCAGGCAGAGACCACTGGGCCTGACATGGGCTCTTGAAATCTCAAAGCCCACACCTCCTCCAAGGAAGCTATACCTGCTCCAACAAGGCCACACCGTCTTCTTTGTTTCTCCTTTTATTGAAAACGGATTTTTTTTCTTACATAATATATTGATTATAGTCTCTCCCCCACTCCTCCCAGTTTCTCCCCACCTCATCTTCCATCTGGATCCATTCCCTTTCTGTCTTTCATTAGAAAGCAATCTTCTAAGGCATAATAATACAATATGATATGATACAATATGGTAAGATAAGATAAAATAGAAACTAATATATTAGAATTAAACAAAACAAGCAAACAGAAGGAAAAGAGCCCAAGAGAATTCACAAGATACAGAAACCCACTCATTCACACACTTGGAAATCCCATATAAAAACAACCACTAAACTGGACACACTATGTGCAAAAAAGGACCTGGTACAGACCAGTGCAGGCCCTGTGCATGCTGCCTCCTTCTCTGTGAGTTCATATGAGCTTTGATTATTTGATTTAGAGGGTCTTGTTTCTTGGTGTCCCCCATCTCCTCTGGCTCTTACGTGCTTTTTGCCTCCTCTTTCTTTGGATTCCTTAAGCTCTGAGAGGAGGTGATTTGATGGAGATATCCCATTTAGGGCTGATTGTTCCAAGGTCTCTCAGACTCTGCACATGATCTGGTTGTGGGTCTTCTTATTTGCTCCTCTCTGCTGAAGGAGGAAACTTCACTGATGATGACTGGGCAGGGCACTGATCTATGAATATAACAGAATGTCCTTAAGAATCATTTTAAAGCAAATTTTTAGACCAGTATTATTTGGTTTTACCCTAGGTCCCTGGGCTATCTAGTCTCTGATGCTTGGCCACCCAAGTAGTGTCAGGTATGAGTTCCATCTTGTGGAGTGATCTTTAAATCAAATCAGACATTGGTTGGTCACTCCCACAAGTTTTGTGTCACCATTGCCCTGCATATCTTTCAGGCAGGACACCGTTGTAGACACAAGGGTTTGCTGCTGTCTTGGTGTTTGCATTTCTCCTTTGGTAGCAGGCAGAGTAACTTCCTGTACTAAAGAAGCTAGAATGTAGGAGTGAAAGCTGTATGTAGTCACCAGCTCAAACTCTCCATGTTCGATGACTGATATGGGTGTTGTCTTCAGCAATGGGGGCCTTGATGTGAGTCTTTGGAGGGTAAACTATAGTCTTGGCAACTGATCCTTCTAATCCTCTTCAGACAGTTTACCAACTTGGGACTAAGCTTGCAAATATACAAGTAAGGTGGCCATTCCCAACAAACCACCACTACATTCTAGAGGGTCCCACCACCTCCTACCTCCAGAGGTTGCCTGTTCCCATTCTTTCTTCTAGTCCTCAGGGCTTCAGTCCAGTTCCTTCCACCCAATACCTGATCATGTGTCCCTCTTCCCTTTCCCAACCAAATACCTCCATCCCTCTCCCCCCTCCAGTGATTGCTTTTTTCTCCCTCCCAAGTGGTATTGAGGTGTCCTCACTTGGGTCCTTCGGCTTGTTAACCTTTTTGATTGTATCCTAGGTATTATGTACTTTTTTGGCTAATATCTGCTTATTAGTGAGTACACACCTTACAAGTCTTTTTGGGTCTGAGTTACCTCATCCAGAATGATATTTTCTTGTTCCGTCCATTTGCCTGCAAAACTCATGATGTCCTAGTTCTTAATAGCTGAGTAGTATTCCATTGTGTAAATGAATCACATTTTCTGTGTCCATTCTTCTGTTGTGGGACATCTGGGTTGTTTCCAGCTCCTGGCTATCACAAATAAGGCTGCTATGAACATAGTGGAACACGTGCCCCTGTGGCATGGTGGAGCATCTTCTGGGTATATGCACAAGAGTGGTATAGCTGGGTTTTCAGGTAGAACTATTTCCAATTTTCTGAGGAATCACCAGATTGATTTCCAGAGTGGTTGTACCAGCTTGAAATCCCACCAGCAATGGAGGAGTGTTCCTTTCTCCACATCCTTGCCACCATCTGCTGTCACCTGAAGTTTTGATCTTAGCCATTCTGACTGGTGTGAAGTGGAATCTCAGGGTCATTTTGATGTGCATTTCCCTGATGACTGAGAACTTTGAACATTTCTTTCAGTGTTTCTCGGCCATTTGAGATTCTTTTGTTATGAATTCTCTGTTTAATTCTGTACTCTTATTTTCAAATTGGGTTATTTGAGTTTTGGGAGGTTAGCCTCTTGAGTTCTTTATGTATTTTGGATATTAATAGCTTATCACTGGAATTGTTAAAGAACATTTTCATTATTAATTTCCAAAGCAGTGACTCACAATGGTAGCACACAGTACAAGATAGGATAAACTGACGTCTTTAAGCTACCCTTGATGTGTATTAACTTCTAATTCTACTGCTACCATAAAGAGCTAAGTCAACATTGACTAATGATGTGGATGAGGGTCCAGCAAGACTTTTAAGACCAAGCAGGACTGGCAGGACCAGCGGACACCCTGGACTTTGTGTTGTTTGCCATGGTTCTCTAGAGGGTACATGTTTACCTGCAGTTAGACTTTTAAATGTGTAAATAGTCCAGATTTGGTTACATGTGAAATAATTTTTCTCTTTATATCTTAAAGTTCTTGTTCTATAAAGTGAACAATGTCATTAACAGAATTTCATTAGTCAGAATGAATTTAATTTTTTTCTCATAATTACAAACAAAGTCAAATCATGTTAAGCCATATTAATGTAGTTATTGTGCCCCCTTAAAGTTCCAAACCTAAGGTAGGAGACTTTGAAGATTATTTCAGCTATCATGCTTTTAAGTTTGGATGGTAGACATTATGTTCTTCTTTTATGTTTCTAAGAATTCATGTCTATTAGTATTCTCTTAATAAAGTACCAGTCATTCCTTCAAATGGCTTTAAAGCTTGATGGTGCTGACTGAAATCACAAATACACAGCATTCAGTTGCTCAATAAAACAGGAAGTTCAAATGTATAAGCACTTATAAATTTAGCTTTACTAAATAAAGTATTAATTAATACTTTAATCTGAATAATGTTTTGCTTTACTTTAATTCATGAAAATTCTAGTTGTTCTCTCAAGTTTGGCTAGCTTTTTTGAACAAAAATAATTCCTAAGCATCAATTGTATGAGGCAAGGTCGCTGACCCCTGAAAAACATAGACTCTGACATGGAGATGATGCCACAGTCTGCTTCTTAAAGTTGATGTTTGTTCATCATTTTATTGGTAAATACTTTGTTTTTCATTCATTCTTTTCATTTGGTATAATGTTTTAATTCAAAACTAACCCTACAGTAAGACAGATGGTTCATGTTCTTTCTAGAAAAATGAACTTTGACAAGTAATTAATCTCTCAAAGCCTCCACCCCTGACAGGTAAAGTAGGAATTCTAGCTACCCTGCCCCACTGTCGAGATTAATCAAGTGAAAAGACACATCTGTGGCTTACTTTGCAGTACCCGGGTAGTAGACACAGAAAGGTGAGCCACGATCATCACCCTTACAACAAGTTTAGATTGGCGTTATGAGCCATTCCTTGAAAATCTGTTCATTCATATCGGAGGTTTGAGCTGGACATGGGTTTCTGTTTTGTTTATTTTTTTTTTTTTTACTGTTTTCAAGTCTGAGTGCAATATTATGACAAGAGCATGGAGTCACTGAAGTTTTCCTTGAGAACAGATTTTTACTGGAATTAGAAGATTTGTTTGTTTTTCTCCTTGTCAGGAACTTTAAGACTCTTGCGTCTGGAGAAATGGCTCACTGGTTAAAAAACTACTGCACAAGAACATGATTTTAGAGCCACAGAAACCCTGTGAAAGAGCAAGATGCTCTGTTGTGCATCTGTAATCCCAGAATGGGGTAGGGGAGAGGCCAGGACCTGGGGGCCAGCCATCCTAGGCAAAACACAGTTCAGATTCAATAAAGGATCCTATCTCAAAAGGGGAAATGCAGAATGACGGAGAAAGACACAAATCGCAACCTCTGGCCTTCACATATAAGGGAGCACATTTCTGTACACACACATGCACACATGCACACATTTATTCATAGATTGGAAAGGTACCAGGATGTCACAGCAATAGAAGAGAAGAGAGCATGAGGAAAATAATCCAAAACAATTTTTAAATGTCATAATGAAATTGGACACCTTGTTTGCTATTTAAAATAAATAAACAAATTAGACCATGAGAATAAGAAATGTTTTATTGGATATTTTATATATTTACATTTCAGATATTATTCCCTTTCTCAGTTTCCCCTCCAGAATCCCCTGTCTCATCTCCCTTCCCCCTGCTTCTATGAGGGTGCTCCCCCTCCCACCTACCTATTCCCACTTCACCGCCCTGGCATTCCCCTACCCTGGGGCATTGAGACTTCACAGGACCAAGTGCCTCTCCTTCCATTCATGCCTGACAAGGCCGTCCTCTGCTACATATATTGCTGGAGCCATGGGTCCCTCCATGTGTACTCCTTGGTTGGTGGTTTAGTCCCTGGGAGGTCTGGTTAGTTGATACTGTTGTTCTTCCTATGGGGTTGCAAAACCCTTCAGCTCCTTCAGTCCTTTCTCTAACTCCTCCATTGGGGTCCTTGTGCTCAGTCCAATGGTTGGCTGTGAGAATCTGCCTGTATATTTGTCAGGTTCTGGCAGAGCTTCTCAGGAGACAGCTATAGCAGGCTCCTGTCAGCAAGCACTTCTTGGCATCTGCACTAGTGTCTGGGTTTGGTATCTGTATATAGGATGGATCCCCAGGTAGGGCAGTCTCTGGATGACCTTTCCTTCAATCACTGTTCCACGCCTTGTCCCTATATATCCTTTAGACAGGAGCTATTCTGGGTTAAAAATTTGGAGATGAATGGGTGGCCACATCCCCCATCCAGGGGCCTTGCCTAACCTCTGGATATGGTCTCTACAGGGTCTATCTCCCTTTTGTTGGGCATTTCAGTTAATCTCATCTCTGTTGGATCCTGGGAGCCTCTTGCTTTCCTGGCAACTGGGTCTTGTTGGTAGCTATGCCCAGTTCCCTATCCCACATTGCTACACAGCACTATTCAAATTTCTGACCCTCTGTATATCATCGCTGTCTCCTCCCATACCTGATCCTGACCCCCATTTCTTCCCTGCTTCTCTTCCTCCAAGTCCCTCCCACCTTCTACCCCTCCTGAGTATTTTGTCCTCTCTTCTAAGATGGACCAAAGCATCCATGCTTTGGTCTTCCTTCTTGAGCTTCATGTGGTCTCTGAATTGTATCTTGAGTATTCTGAACTTTTGGGCTAATATCCACTGATCAATGAGTGCATACCATGTATGTTCTTTTGTGACTGGGTTACCTCACTCAGGATGATATTTTCTACTTCCATCCATTTGCCTAAGAATTTTATGAAGTTGTTGTTTTTAATAGCTGAGTAGTATTCCATTGTGTAAATGTACCACATATTCTATATCCATTCCTCTGTTGAAGGATATCTGGGTTCTTTCTAGCTTCTGGCTATTATTAATATGGCTGCTATGAACATAGTGGAGCATGTGTCCATCATACATATTGGAGCATCTTCTGGGTATATGCCCAGGAGTGATATTGCTGGGTCCTCAGGTAATACTATGGACAATTTTCTGAGGAACCATCAGACTGATTTCCAGAGAGGTTGTACCAGCTTGCAATCCCACCAACAATGGAGAGTGTTCCTCTTTCTTCACATTCTTTCCAGCATCTGCTGTCACCTGAGTTTTTGATCGTAGCCATTCTGACTGGTATGAGGTGGAGTCTCAGGGTTGTTCATTTCCCTGATGACTAAGGATGTTGAACATTTCTTTAGGTGCTTCTCAGCCATTCAATATTCCTCAGGTAAGAATTCTTTGTTTAGCTCTGTACCCTTTTTAAAATAGGGTTATTTGGTTCTTTGGAGTCTAACTTCTTGAGTTCTTATATACATTAGATATAAATCCTCTATTGGAAGTAGGATTGGCAAAGATCTTTTCCCTCTGTGGGTTACTATTTTGTCCTATTGACAGTGTCCTTTGCCTTACAGAAGCTTTGCAATTTTATGAGGTCTCATTTGTCGATTGTTGATCTTAGAGCATAAGCCATTGGTGTTCTGTTCAGGAACTTTTCTCCTGTGCCCATATGTTCTAGACTTTTCCCCTTTTTCTCTTCTATTAGTTTCAGTGTATCTGGTTGTAAGTGGACCCTTGATCCACTTGGACTTGAGCTTTGTTCAAGGAGATAAGAATGGACCGATGTGCATTCTTCTACATGCTGACCGCCATTTGAACCAGCACCATTTTTTTGAAAATGCTGTCATTTTTCCACTGGATGGTGTTAGTTCCTTGGTCAACAATCAAGTGACCATAGGTGTGTCGTTTCATTTCTGGGTCTTCAATTCTATTCCATTGATCTACCTGCCTGTCACTGTACCAATACCATGCAGTTTTATCACTATTTCTCTGTAGTACAGCTTGAGGTCAGGAATGGTGGTTACCCCAGAAGTTCTTTTATTGTTGAGAATAGTTTTTGCTCTCCTGGGTTTTTGGTTATTCCAAATGAATTTGAATTTGAAAACTTCTCTTTCTAAGTCAATGAAGAATTGAGTTGGAATTTTGATGGGGATTGCATTGACTCTGAAGATTCCTTTTGGCAAAATAGCCATTTTTACTATATTAATCCTGCCAATCCATGAGCATGGGAGATTTTTCTATCTTCTGAGATCTTCTTTGATTTCTTTCTTCAGAGACTTGAAGTTCTTTTCATACAGATCTTTCACTTTCTTGGTTAGAGTCACACCAAGGTATCTTATATTGTTTGTGACTATTGTGAAGGGAGTTGTTTCCCTAATGTCTTTCTCAGCCTGTTTATCCTTTGAGTAGAAGAAGGCTAATGATTTGTTTGAGTTAATTTTATATCCAGCCACTTTGCTGAAGTTTTTTACCAGGTTTAGGAGTTCTATGGTAGAAGTTTTTGGTCACATAGGTATAATATCATATCATCTGCAGATAGTGATATTTTGAATTCTCCCTTTCCATTCCAGTTTGTATCCCTTTGACCTCCTTTTGTTGTCTAATTGTTCTTGCTAGGACTTCAAGTACTATATTGAATAGGTAGGGAGAGATGTGGGCAGCCTTGTCTAGTCCCTGATTTTAATAGGATTGCTTCAAGTTTATCTCCATTTAGTTTGATGCTGGCTACTAGTTTGCTGTATATCGTTTTTACTATGTTTAGGTATGGGTCTTGAATTCTTGATCTTTCCAAGAATTTCCTATGAGGGGTGTTGAATTTTGTCAAATGCTTTCTCAGCATCTACTGAGATGTTCTTGTGGTTTTTATTCTTTGAGTTTGTTTATATAGTTGGTTGTGTTGATGGATTTCTATATATTGAACCATCCTTGCATTCCTGGGATAAAGCCTACTTGATCATGGTGAAAGATCGTTTTGATGTGTTCTTGAATTCAGTTTGCAAGAATTTTATTGAGTATTTTTGTATCCATATTCATAAGGGAAATTGGTCTGAAGTTGGGTCTTTGTGTGGTTTAGGTATAAGCGAAATTGTGACTTCATAGAACGAATTGGGTAGTGTTCCTTCCATTTCTATTTTGTGGAAGAGTTTGAAGAGTATTGTATTAGGACTTCTTTGAAGGTCATATAGAATTCTCCAATAAACCCATCTGGTCCTGGGCTTTTTTTGGTTAGGAGACTTTTAATGACTGCTTCTATTTCTTTAAGGATTATGGGGCTGTTTAGATGGTTTTTCTGATGCTGATTTAACTTTGATACCTGGTATCTGTCTAGAAAGTATAATAATCAGAAAACTTCACCCTAAAAAAGGCAAGAAATAATCTTCTTTCAACAAACCCGAAAGAAAATAGCCACACAAACATAATTCCACCTCTAACAACAAAAAATAACAGGAAGCAACAATCACTTTTCCTTAGTATCTCTTTGCATCAATGGACTCAATTCTCCGATAAAATGACATAGACTAACAGAACCCAGCATTTGGCTGCATAAGAAATTTTTAAACCAAAAAGGTACAGATTTGATTAAAATGGTGACTTGAACTGAGATTTAGCCTTTTGTAATTCACGGTTTACTCTTGTGAGTTCTCTCCCTCCCACAGGAATAATTAAATTCTCAGAAATCTGTGGCAATGATCGATTTAGCAACGTTTATTCTTTTCAATTTATCAAAAACTCTCTCATGGATTTCACCAGTAGTATTTCCAGTTCTCACTACTTTGTATCTTAGAGTTTGGTGAAAAAGTTTCCTGTTGTTATCTCTTCTACATCTTTGTGTGATATCATCCTATTTGCAGATGGAAAACAGAATTATAGAGTGGTTAATGGGTATGTCTTAGATTACACCATGTCCAGAGATAAAAGTGTAAATAATACCCAATTCATCTGATAACCTGGATATTCAGTATACGTACCCCACCTCATTCTTCATACTCCTGAGGCAAAACTGGAACTTCAGCACTATCTTCCTGATTTGGCTCTGCTTGATGTTTTTATTGCACAAAACATATCCCTAAGCCCATATTAATGATGGGTTAAACCATTAAAAGAACATGACCTGCTTTGGAGTTTAGCCTTCTTTGTCTGTGTTCAGCTCAACTTTACAAATTATAACCACAGTCTATGTCTGGATTTATAAATAGACTACCCTGAATATTCTTTTGAGAACTTTTAATCTCTAGCATTATATCATGTGTCAGACTACAGAAAGGAAATAAATACTGGGCCTGACAGTAACTTTATCCATGGACTCATAATCCTTCAGTTTTATTAGTAGGTTATAATATTACTTTGTTGTTTTATCAGTGTTGTCCCACAATTACCAATATAACAGTAACCATATTAAGAAGTAATCATTAACCAGATAGCCCATCAGTTCTGAAGGATTTATTAAGAGCTGAGGACTCTGGGAGTCTGTGTACAATAGAGTGTCACAGAATAAGATGCAATCACTATTCTCAAAGAAGTAGGAATTGTACAAAAAGAAAATCTGTATTCAAAGTCAGCAAATAATACCACATACTGTTAAATGAAGTTATTGGACCTTCTCAAGTGACAACAGAGGAGAGACCGTTCATGCTGGAATAGAGAGTTTTATGGGATGTCTGGAGAGGAAAACATGACTGAATAGGATCCTAAGAGAGGATACGGTGCTCTGGAAGCAGGGTTTAAGCAGGAATGAAGAGGTTAATGAGCATATCATATCACATCATGGAACTGGGAGGAATTTGCAGAAATTTTAATTTAATATGTACTTAATTTGCAAGCTTGTACTTTTTCAGGTGATTTTGAAACATGGATGAATTGCTTAAATCTTTAAACATATAAATTATGCCAAGATTTTTCTGTAATTTAAAAATATAAGTGGAATTTAAAATATAAATGAAATTTTGAACATCTTCTTGGAGAATTCCTCAATGCACAATTCAAACACATAGTGCTTGCCTGCGGTGTACCCAGCTCTGGCTTCCATTCTCAGCTCAATAACAACAAAATGAGTGTACTGTACAGCAGGCAGAATGAAGTTCACGCAGATTTATTACTTCCCTTGCAACTGTCACCTCGCAAACAGTCCCATTCCTCCCCCCAGTTTCACACACAGACCTTCCCTCTCTCCAATTATGTTAAAGAAAATCCATGTGTTATGTAATGTCATTTTATAATTATTTGTGGAAAGAGTTCCTCGCATTTGAGGTTTCCCATAGTTAAGTCATCTTTGGCACATCCTCATGATATCGCTAACTCCGAGTTTTCAAGTTATCTTCTTTAATCCTCCTTATCAATAGGGAAAAGAAGTAGGAGCCATATATATACATGCAGGATCAAAAATTTTTCAGAACTGGTACCATTCATTTCATTCTTATGTTTCATTGTATATATTCTCATACAATATTTACCATTACTGTTATATTTAATAATAGATTGAAAATGACATTTAAAAAAAATAACGTAAGTATAATATGATAACTATTTTCTGCAAAGAATGTATTTTGTAATTTTTTTATCTAAGCAATACTTATTTTTAAGGTATAATAGAAAATACAAAAATGTAACCAAATATATAATATCAATAGAACAAAAAGTAAAACCCATTTGATCATCTCAGTAAATGTAGAAAAAGGACTTGATAGACTGTGCTTTAAAAAAAAAAACCACTGAGAAGATGAGACTTAGTTGTGACCTTCTAAACCTGGGTGAGGAGAAACATCTATGAAAGACTAGTTACCATCACACTTGATGAGGAGAGCCTTAGGTGCTTTCCTATTATAGTCACAGGCAAGACAAGTATTTCCCCCTTGCTCCTTATATACTAGAGGTCACAGGCAGGGCAGATGAGGAACAAAAAGCACATTAAACTTTTTCTGGTTGGAAAATGAGTAGAACTTTTAGTGTCTACATATGACACAATCATATGCAGAAATCCTAATGAATTCAGTTTTTAGAAGCTTAAAATAATAAAAAGTTCTGGTAGATTTTCAGCATAAAACCAATGTATAGAAATCATCTGTAATTTTATATACTGTCATAAAACATCATTTATGTTGTCATTAAAACATACTTCAAAATTAGAAACCAGTGAAATGTGTGTTTGCGAATAAGAAGGTATCATGTAGTTAAAACAAGGGGGGCCCCTAAGTTGATCTGCTTTCTGCTTTCAAAACTCTCTACATAATACACTAATCACACTTGTCAAAGCAGTGTGGCAGCGGCATGGGTAGCGGCATGTAGGTCAAGGGAATAGAGTCCAGGTAGAGTTGAGAAGTAAGCCTAGAGCTAGCGGGGGGAGGGGGGAGAGAGAGAGTGAGGCAGAGACAGAGACAGGGACAGAGAGAGAGAGAGATCCTGGCCATTTGTAGTTCTTCCTTTAAGAGCTATCTGTGCAACTCATTAGACCATTAATTGTATCAATCACTTTCTAACTGCCATGACAGAGTAAATATGTATGAAAATTTCTTAATGAATTACATTTCCTACTTTGGGATCCATCCCATCTGCAGACACCAAACCCTGACACAACTGCAGATGCCAAGATGTGCTTGCAGACAGGAGTCTGATATGGCTGTTCTCTCAGAGGCTCTGACAGCATCTAACCAATATAGATGCAGATACCCACAGCCAACCATCAGACAGAGCCCAGGGACCCCAATGGAAGAGTTAGGGGAAGGACTGAAGGAATTGAAGGGGATTGCAACCCCATAGGAAGAGCAACAGTATCAACTAACATGACCCCTCAGAGCTTCTGGGGACTAAACCACCAACCAAACAGCATATATGGACCAGTCCATGGCTCCTTCTACATATGTAGCAGAGGATGGTCTTATCTGACATCAGTGGGAGGGGAGGCCCTTGGTTCCGTGGAAGCTTGATGCCCCAGAGAAGGGGGATGCTAAAGGGATGAGTTGAGAGTGGGAGAGTGGGTAGGGGAGCACCCTCTTAGAGGCAAAGGGGGAGAGGGGATGGGGTTCATGGAGGGAAGACCTGGAAGGGGGATAACATTTGAAATGTAAACAAATAAAATAATAAAAAATGTTTTAAAAAATAAATACATTTCTTCATATATTAAAATAATTATAAAAGAGAAATCTTGAGTAGCAGTAAGTTTGCTAAAGACACCGAACTCCTGGAATACTTGACAAAGAAACTCCAGTTACAGTGATTCTGTCAGCCACTTAAGGAAAATTAAAAACAGCTTGTAATATTTTTAGAAAATAGGGTAGGGAATCTTCACCAACTCAATTGATGATACAATTTTATGTTAGCGTGGAAACCATTTGAAGGCATAACAAAAATGAAAATTACAAGCTGGTATACCTCATAGGCTCCAAACTTTATATCCAAACTAGAAAGCAAACCCAATAAAATGCAGGACTGATACAACGTTGTAGCAGTGTTTTAGCATTTGAAAACCAGGGTAATTCACACAGTCAGTAGAGTAAGGGGTAAGAAAGGGATGCAGAAAAACCACATAAGAAAATTCAAAACCTGTTTATTTACTTGGTCAACCCAATTAAAAATGTCTAGGGAAAACCTCACAACTATCATTATTAACGTTAGTCTCAATGACATTTTTGTAAGAACCAACAAAAGATATTGATATATAGCTCACCACTTCCCTTATTGACAAGAAGTAGTAATATCTGGACATTGAAACGGAAGAGAAGGTCACTTTTATTCATAAACAGTACAGTTGCATCAAACAATGGTGAGATCTTTTTAAATGCTACTAGAATAAGTTAAATTCAGATGAAAATATAAAAGCTAACTACTTTTTATCTGCTAGCAATAGACAAAAAGTGAAGTTTAAATATTCAGTGTTTTAGGACTCAGCACAATAAAAGACAAAAATTTAAATAAAATTTTGTGTTATTGACTTACTCCAAATTGAAAAATACAGAAAAGTTCTGGGAATGATTATGAATGCTCTATATGGAGAAAGACAAAATGTAGAGAGAAGATACTCTGTTGCCAAGATAGCAGTTCTCTACAAGTTGATCTATAAACTCCACATGACTCAGGCAGAAATTGCACCCATTTTAATTGTAGATATTTAATTTAATTGTATTAATTTAATTGTAGATAGGTTACTGATAAAATTTGTATGAGAATGCAAATAATTGACAAAGAATTATCAAAGCAATTGATAAAGGAAACAGAGAAAGTAGACTACCCAATTGCAAGATATAGTCTGTAGACTCTTAGGCATCAATCAAGACAATTTGATTAGGGGAAAATACAAGTATTTATATGTTATTGGATCAGAATTGAGAATCCAACACATCTGATCAGTTTGGTAAAATTTTCAACAGGAAGGCAGTACAATTTGTATGCAAAAGTCTATTATTCAAGAAATACCGATAAAAACTGGATAATTATATGTAAAGTAATGATAACCTTAGCCATAGCTTCACAGATGTGTAAGGAAAACATCTTTGATTGGAACTTTTTTTTTTTTTTTTTTTTTAGTTTTTCGAGACAGGGTTACTCTGTGTAGCCCTGGCTGTCCTGGAACTCACTCTGTAGACCAGGCTAGCCTCGAATTCAGAAATCTGACTGCCTCCACCTCCCGAGTGCTGGGATTAAAGGTGTGTGCCACCACTGCCCAGCTTCCTAAACTTTTAATTCCTGAGCCTAATATAGTATCTGTCTGAAATGCATGCTTGATAGCTCTTTGTACAATGGCTGGCTAGCTACCCTCCCTCCCAGTTTCTTGCTGTTACCTCAGTGAGTGAAGGTTCTCACAGTTTGATGTAACTGTGAAGATTATGTTTTACTTTAAAGTAGTGCTTGGTGGACACACTCACCTGTTAGTTCTTCCATTCATAGGTGGAAGATACGTTCTCCTCACGCTGAAATGCCGAGCAGTTTTATGCTGCTGTATTCATATGTATTATGAACTACAAGAGCTACATTAAAGTACTGGTACCTACATGTTAAACTTAATAGAGAAACCAGAGGCAGAAGACTGATCTGAGTTTGTGGATGATTCAGTACTATTTGTTGGTGTTACTGATTGGCATTTTGCTCCCATTGGTAGCTAGAGTCAACATGATTTATTCCTTTATTCTAATACTTTAATTCCAGTGAGTTCTCTGTTTTCTAATAAAATAGATATAATGTGACTTTATTTTGTGCAAGGAACTTAAGATACGGGTACTGATCTTTTTAGTGTGGGTAGCTAAGTTGGTCATTGACGTAGCAGAGCAAACTTCAGCAAAGCTTCAGGACTTGTGATGACTGCTTTCATAAAACAGTCCTCCATGGAGTCTGTACTTTTGAATTCCTCTCTCATGATGGAGAAAACAGAAGAGCCGAAACAACATGATTCTGTGCAGACACTCAAGCCCTGCTCCTGAGAGAAACCTGTTAGGGGCCAGCTGTCCATAGCTCTGCTGCCTGCTGGGGTTCCTTCCAAAGGGCCAGACTCTATATGGTTACCATTAGCAGCTCTTCACATCAACTCAGAGCATTTTTAGTAGCTCAGAAACCCTTGCCATGAACGTGTTGTTGTTATCAGTCATGTGGTCACATTTTAATATCAGTAGTGGGTTCACCAAGGGAGTAATGCCAGGGAAAAGTCTTTGGACCTTCTCAGAGAGCTTTAAATCATTCTTTACACAGGTACCTACACCAAAAGAAAATGGAATCTGGAATTTCAGAATCAATATTCTACCTACTCTTCCATGTATGTGGAGACCTAATCAGTATTTGTAAATGAACATATTCTGTGTTTGTATGCATACATTCCTGTATGTCTTTATGTTTAAGTCCTTGAGTTGTTTATTTTTATATTTTTGCAGGGTAAATTAAAATCCTTTAGTCAGTTTTCACTCCACAGACATTCTTACAAACAGCTTTCAAAAACAATTTCTGGTTTGTGCCAACAAAGGCGGGAATGGCAGCAAGATTACATTCTTATTCTGCCGCATTCCATACATGGTACTTGATCAGACAGGTTGCTGCAACCTTTGCCATATTAAAGACATTTTAAGAATCAGTATCTTCATTTTTTTATTTTAATTTCCCCATTTATAAGTTCTACACTAGATTTCACCAATAAAAATGGAAGAAGTATTTTGGTTTTTGACAAACTGCAAACCACTGATAAAATGCTAAGTATAAGGAGTGCATATGCTTAGACTGTTTCAAATCGTTGCGTTTCTCAGGATAAGCACTGGTGAAATGCAGACCCATAGAGGATGCACATGCACATCCCTGCTGTGGTTGGACATCTGAGAAACAGTAGTGTGGAGACTGTGCTCCCAGGTACTATTCTAGCATTACAGTAGCCTTTCTTTGGCTTGAACTTGTCAGCCCTTTGCCAAACAGAATGTTCTCTGGAACAAGACAAAAAGATTTCTTTGACTCTGCCAAGCACTGACCGTCATTGTGTATTTGTGTTTGCCTCTCTCTACTGCCATGATTTTCTTCTATGCTGTGGCTGTAAAATTCTAATTCTGTTTCCTCTGCTTGGGTCTCTTTATTATTTCAGCTTTCCCTTGCTGTGCTCTAGCAGTGCCTGAAGCTCCTGCCTGCCTTATGGGCTTGCGCAGTTGTCATACTTGATTTCTCTTCTCTTCTAGTCTCTCCTCTCCTCTCCTCCCCTCTCCTCCCCTCTCCTCCCCTCCCCTCCCCTCCCCTCCTCTCTCCTCTCCTCTCCTCCCCTCCCCTCCCCTCCCCTCTTCTCTCCTCCCCTCTCCTCCCCTCCCCTCTCCTCTCCTCCCCTCTCCCCTCCTCTCCTCTCCTCTCTTCTGGGTTGATGTCACCATTTGTCTTCTTTCTTGCTTTCTCCCTTAAGTACCTTCTGATTATATAATCCAAACGAGAGTACCACCTCCTTTCACCACTAATATGATGGCACTCTCCCGTTTTCCTGCAGATTTTACTCTGAACTGATTCTACAGCGAGCCAAATCAATTACCTTTGTAGACTTTTTCTCATGGAAGATATTAAATTTATTTCACCTTGGTGTTCTGAAATCTCTTAAGATATCTGGGAAAATACTCCTTTCAGTTATTGTGATATTCCTAAAGATTATCTCAGTCTGAAGATTCTCTCATTTCACCCTGGGACAAGATCCCTTAAGATTATTTGTAAGTGCCCCCCCACACCCCTGATGTTTCTGGTGTCCTAATTGCCAGAACTTATATCTCATAGAAAGATTGATATTTTTCTTAATATTTTTAAATCCTTAAAGTTCTGATGTGTGCTCTTAAAATGTCTTCAACTTGACTTTAAGTCCTTTTTATCATTAAACTTGAAATATGTGTAACCCGCATGAGTAGTGGTACAGTCAAGGACCCCTTCTAATTTCTAACTTAGTAAATGTTACGCATGAGTAGTGGTACAGTCAAGGACCCCTTCTAATTTCTAACTTAGTAAATGTTATTTTTATTCTCCAAAAAAAGTGTTCTTTATTTTTGTAGGTCTTTGTATAGCTTCCTGATTTTATTTAATCTACATAATATTTTCCCTATCTTTATTTGTATATTACATTTTCTATTATCTGTAACCCAGTTTCTCTAATACTTAGGGTATGCATTTTTGGTCCTAAGTAACGTCAATATATTTTATAGCATTTGATTTGAAAGTGAATGTATCTGAGCTTCAGAAGCTTTTTACCCTATAAAAGTTCTATATTACATTATAGTTCACAACACTAGCTTTTTAGAAGTGGCCACAAGCTGCTTACGCACCAAATAGAGGAACACACTGTGTTTCCTTTACTCAGATTATTCTAACTTTTATATATTTCAAGTTTACAGAATATTTACTCATCAGAATACTTTCTATGGAGTTCTTGGCAGGTCTTCCTAAGTGTAAACTTACTGACTTTAAAAAAAAACGTGCGGTGTAGCATGTGCTCATCTCAGAACTCCTGGAAGACGGTTCCTCTTCCTTATTTACCTGTGTGCTGCCCTGCAGCATCTCATTACCTTATCTTTCGTGTGTGTGTGTGTGTGTGTGTGTGTGTGTGTGTGTGTTCAACTAACAGAGATGAGAAGGAAAGCAGATGCCTGTGTAAGTGTCCTAGAAGGCAACATTTCTTCTTTTTGTATGTATCTGAGAATTTGAAAATAATTTCAAATACGGCAAAGTCTACTTGGTTTAGAAAAGTTTGTATTCAGAAATTGCCCAAGCCCTTACCATGAACAGTAAATTAACCTGCTTTGTGGGTAGTTCTGTCATTTGTAAACATTGAATTTTGCTATGTAGATTTTGAGTCATATTCATGAAAATTAATTCTACTAGAGCTCATGATAATTACAGAACTGAATGAAACAAAATACACATAGTAGAAAAATAATTATTGATACCCAGAGACTTTGAAAAGCAAAGCATGGCTCTGAGAAACAACCCAGACAAGGGGTTGTTTCTCAGAGAATTACAAAAACAAATGCTCTGCTGATTTGTATTTGTCAAAATATCTCAAGCAAGTTGTTCAAAACCTTGAGGTTCTTTTGTCTGAGCTCTTTGCTTCACTGTTAAGAACGGGGGATGAAGAGAACCACTCAGCAATCGCTCTTTTTGTTGGAGCTGGAACAACAAGCTATGACGTCTGGAATTAAGACAAGTGATGCTTGTCTTTTAAAAATGATTATAAATAGAGATTTGCATGTAATAAGCTTTAATTTGGTAGAAAAGCATGAGTTGCAGACATAAACATGAATAGCAGCTGAAAGCTTCAGGAAAGGTGGCTGCGTGGTGTATTCTCCATGGGAAGCATCTTGCCAGCTTCTGAGTAATGCTTTGATTTGGTTTGAAGCTTTTGTGAGTAACAGATTTTAGTGCAAGTTACTACAGTTCTTTCTGAATAATGTAGGTCATGAAGAGTTCATTTGTAGGTGTGGCAGCTGTGCTGCTCTGGTAGACTGTCTTTAATAGATCCATTTCATTAATTGTCATGAATTCTTTTTATGAACAAAACCAGTACATCAGGTTTAACCAGCTAAAAACTGTTCTCATAGTTGTTATCTTTATTGTCAGAAAGAATATTGTGAAAATAGGGAATTACTGCCCGTACTTTAACTCTTGACTAAACACAGAAACGACACCATCCATGAACAATAACTTAGGGGCATATTATCAAGTTGACATAGAGTGTTTCAGTTCCATTAACTTTAAAACCCTATGCTTTGGTTTCAGTGTCTTCCAGGTAGGAGTAATGCCAGAGCCGTCTGCTAGGTGCTCTGAGTTAATGTGATTAACGTCAAGTAGCAGGATGTTCATTCTTCCTTCCATAAGCCGTAGTCCTTAGGTATTTTAGGCTCAATGGCCTTCTAAAGGCTTGCCTCTCAGAAACAGGCAGTGGTATTAAGAAGCAGCAGTAATGGGCTAGAAAATAAACATTAGTATGTACATTCTATTTACCAGTAAAAGGTCATTTTTGTCTGATGGTCTTTAGTATGAAATCATGGATACAACATTAAAACTGTGTATTTTTCAACTTCAAGGAGTTTCAAAAACTTGTTTAGAATATGATTGACTTGTATCTGTGTCTCTTATGTTTGAAAATAATAAGCACACACCTCTTGTCAGGCAGTTAGTAGTACAAGTCTTAACTCAGATGATTTAGGTGAGGACGGGAGTGGTTCTCAACCTCCTCTAGATTCCACAAGTAATCATTTTTTATGGAAATAATTACGTCTTTTGGGGATTATTGTACACATTACATATAACAGATATAAGTATCCAAAGCAGATATTAAAATACAATATTTACCATTTTTTACTACTTACAGATTTAAAATTATACTTAGAAAAGTAGAACAGGGTCAGACAAAGTGACATGGTTTGTTAGTGGTGCAAAATGAATCAAAGCAACGTTCTTTACATGTACAAAATTATATTTAAATTATTAAAATTATCTTGGCTATTTAATGGTACCTATTTTTTCACACTGTTTAATATCTCCATTTTCTTTTTCTGGACTCCAAACTCAAATTTGGAATCTTTTATCTGGCCAGAATCCTAGATATTTTAAGTTTGTGATACATGCAGTCTTATTTCAGAGGGACTGTATTCACAATGCCCTGAAGTTTGCAAACTCCCATTCATCAGAGTCTGCCATGTGAGTCTAGTTGCTCATGACCTAGAGTAAACAATTTGGGATATTTTCACAGTATGTCATCCAGCTGTCCCTCGATCAATGTCTACTTGCCCATGAAAGCAGATCCTTATGACTGCGGCCTGGCTCTGCTCATGACCCATGTGCTCCTGACCTGAACTGTGGCCATGCTCACAGATCCCTTCCTTCAGCCAGATTATAGGCTTCAGTATGCTCCCCAAGTTTGGTCTTCTCTAAGGCCAACGTTCATTTATGCTTTGGAGTAGATCTTAAGCCCTCACTATCAGTGCTGTCTAGGTAATCAACATAGTGGGGTAATGATAGTGTTGTTAGCTGACATCTATCTAGCACTCAACTTTTGGAGGACTTGTTTCATATTCTGATTTAATTTTCTTCCCATAACTGTGTATTACTGTACCAGCACTTAGGAGGCAGAGGCAGGCAGATCTCTGTTTGTGGATAGCCTCATTTATAAAGTGAGTTCCAGAATAGCCAGGGCTACACAGAGAAACCCTGTTTGAAAAACATAAACATCTGTCTTACAAGTTTTGAACAAATCACATAAATATTTAATGAAAGAACCAAGGTTTTAACTACAAAATTTTATGTTCATTTTCAGTATCTACTAGTCCTTTGCATTTGTTAATACCAGAAGTATCTTCTAAGTTTCTTCAGACAGAAATCCTTTCCTTCAGCATATGCTAACATATGATCGTTCCTACAATATGGTACAGTGAAACCTTATTACTCACGCATATTTAGAAAGTTTGTATTACTTGATGAAAATCTCATTGAAATCCTGTTTCACTGTTAGCAATTTCTTAATAGCTCAAAATTTGTGTTTATGAAACTAAGTTTATTTATTTTTATGTATTTTTCAGTAGAATAAATTTATCACTTATAATATTTTTATTCAATGTACTTCAATAAACCACAGAAACTAAGAAAGCTGATGAGATTAAGAATCTCCTTATAGGGACCCATGGTCTGGCTGTATAAGTGGCAAAGGAGGGCCTTGTTGGCCATCAGTGGGAGGAGAGGCCCTTGGACCTGAGGGTGTTGGATGCCCCAGTGAAGGGGAATGCTAGGGAGGGAAGAGGGGAGTGGGTGGGTGGGGAATACCCTCATAGAGACAAGGGGTGGGGGAGAGGATAGAGGGTTTCCAAGGGGGAGAACATTTGAAATGTAAATAAAGTAATAAAAAGAAAACAAAAGGACCTCTTTATTTTCTACATCTTAATGTTGGTAATTTGTAAACTCATATCGGTTACAAGAACAAACAATAAAATAAGTAAAATATATACCAGTTTTAAGCTCTTTGTCCAACCAAATTCCTGTCATATTATTTCCATATTCAGCCTATAAAATAACATATTTTCTTTAATAATAAGCAAGATTATATATGTATTGCACAACCTAAATAAGTGTGACTAGATGGTATCTGCCCATAGTTTATTCTCCAGATGAGAAACAGATTATACTCAAGGACCAATTTCATCCTGGATTGTGGCTTAGCTCAAAACAAAACGATTGTAGGGCCTCTGCAAAAGCAGAGCAAGCAATTTATACCTGGATTTATCATGCAAAGGAAGTTAAGTTTTGCTTATTGAGATAACCTAACCTTTTTTGCTACAATAAGATATTATAAGTCAATCAATCTTCCCCAAATTACATTAAATTCCCCATTGTATTTAAATTAAATATGTCTTTTAGGTTGGTCTGTTATTTTGAAGAGATGTATAATAGTTGTATTTTTTCACTCCTGAGTATAAATTCCTTGTAGCAAATAATTACCAAAACAAGTAGAGATATTAGAAGACATCAAAAATCTCATGTTGTGTTTCATGCCTTTTGTTAATGCCAGAAGACGTCAGCTTATCCTAGCAGTTTCTCTCAAAGGAATATAGAATTGTTTGAAAAACACTGATACTTGAAATTTTTAGCAGATAATTTGTCAATAATGTTAGAACCTCTTGAAAACACAATGAATGCTTCTTTTACTTCTATATAACATTTGACTATATTTATAATTTAACGAATGTATTTTGTTGATATTCGAGGACTTCTGCCTTGGAGCCTTGAGTATAGAGTAGACTGCCAGAGAGAGGACGGGCCTCTGGCTCCACCCCGCATCAGCCACATAGGTCTTCCCAAAGCTGGGGAAACTTTATTCTTACATTCTGCAAGAGTATCCTCATTCATCTGTTTTGTTCTGTCCCTAACCCTAACACCCAGCACAGTACCTAGCAGGAAGTAGGTACAAACGCATGCTCTCGATATTCCCTGAATAGGTGAGAATTCCAAGTCCTCAAGCTGACCTTTTGTGTCCCCCACTGACTTCCCAGCAACTACAATATGGGATTTATCTCGGTGTCAGAGAAATGAGGGCACTTCTGTGTCAAAGAAATCTTTCCCTTGACTACTTTCTACGAATCGAAAGCAGTGGTTCTCAATCGTCCTAATGCTGCAACCCTTTAATGCAGTTCGTCCTACTGTGGTGACCCCAACCATAAATTATTTTGTTACTACTTCATAACTGTAATTTTGCTACTGTTATGTTAATGTAAATATTTGGTATGCAGATATCTTTTATGTGACCCCAAGGAGGTCAAACCCATAGGTGGAGCTCCACTGATCTAAGAACTTAGTATCTTAGAACTAGACAAATTTGTAAGACCATGAAAGATAATGTTGTCAGCAATAGATTTCTCACACCTCCATGACAGTATGCACAACCCACTCTTGTTTGACTGCCCTACTTCTTGAATTTTTACTTTTCACCCTCGGCCAAGACATTTATGTCTTCCTTTAAGTCCTCTGTGATCCCTGTTCAGTCTGGGTTACATATTCCATATTCCTGCTCTTTTTTGTGATTCCTGAAGCCAATTTCTGAGAGGAAACATACTAAAGATGTTTTAGAACCAAATCACATAGAGCATCATGCCATATTGTCTAGTTTCAGAACTAAACTTGCTGGCAAAATATCCCTGATACAGTTTGCCTTTGCCTTTGCATACATGTGCAATTTGTGACTCATAGCCTGAAAGTGAAGCAGTTTTAATTTCCTGTTCATCTATTTCGGCGGCCAGATACTCCATTCATATTTTTCCATGGTTAATTGACTGCTTCTGCAACCTGACCATATTCTGAATTTATTCCAGCTGCCTTTCGTGACTATTTTATATTGAAGCCTAAACATGTACCTGCTGGCCTGCCTTTAGTTCTTATAGGACCGTCATCACTGTACAGCATTTGAGAAGTGTACACACACACACACACATTTATATTTTATAACATTTAGAGATAAAAGTCAACATAGATATGTCTTTAAGAAACTCAAACTAGAAATGCAATTTGTAGAGTATTTATAACATATACCTTCTTTCTAAATTTTGGTGCATAATTCTTTGTTTTATTAATGAGTACATTACCTTTAAATAATCCTTTCATGGAGTCTTAGGGAAAATTCACAGCACTTGGTCTTTCAATAACACCTTCAAAATTAACTTTATGCGTCCCTGATAGTATAAAGGCATTTCTCCCATATACATGGAAGAGAAACCTTCCATATCAAGCAAAGGTGTGTATATTGAAGCCTTCGCTAAGCCACCATAAAGTAAAATAGACAGATCAGTCATGATTGCAAAGTTTGCTGTTGTCTCCTCAAATCCAGGACATGTCTAATTCTGAAATGTAACCTGCTTATTCTAACACATTTTTATTTCAGATGTAGCCCTTCCTCTTTCTTTCCTTCTCTCTCTCTCTCTCTCTCTCCCTCCCTCCCTCCCTCCCTCCCTATCTCCTTCTATCTTTCCTTTTGTAATATTTATAATATGGTTGTTTTGCGTGCTTATGGGGCTGTGCACCCTGTGCTGGGAATCAAACTCAAGTCCTCTACAAGAAGTGCCAAGCCAACTCTCCAGCCCCATTTTAACTCTTTGATGTAGGATATATCTTGCAAGGTCATCAACTCAACATGCTGCTCTGAGTTACCAGTTCTTATTTAATACTTAAGAAGGTAATTTTTTAAAATTTTATTTATTTTTTTTTTTTACAATCCAGATTTTATCCCCCTCCCAGTCCACCCTCTCACTGTTCCACATCCCATCCCATAACTCCTTCCCCCACCCCCCCACCCCTTCTCCAAGAGGATGTCCTCACCTCTCTACCCCCCACCCCCACCACATCAGATCTCTAAACTCCCTGGGGCCTCCAGTCTCTTGAGGGTTAGGTGCATCATCTCCGACTGAACACAGACCCGGCAGTCCTCTGCTGTATATGAGTTAGGGACCTCATATCAGCTGGTGTATGCTGCCTGGTTGGTGGTCCAGTGTCTGAGAGATCTCGGGGGTCCAGGTTAATTGAGACTGCTGGTCCTCCTACAGGGTCACCTGCCTCCTCAGCTAGGAAGATAATTTTTGACTTTCTATATAGTTAGGGTATTAAAATTTCTATATAGTTAGCATTTTTGGTAATTGTATTAAATGTCCTTTAAAATCTGTTAGTCTGATTTAAATATATATTTAAAGAAATCAGCCATATTTCTTAAAAAAAAAAAAACAGTTGAGTTGACTGCTCAACTGAAAAGTAGTCTGATAATATTTAAACTGATAAAATTTATTTTTGTTTAACAAATGAAATTTCCAATTTTTTTTTTTTCTGCCTTACCAACTAGAGTCATGAAAATAAGGGGGCACACAATTTGGAAGGTTACTTAAACTATAAAGACCTAACACCCAACCGTTCCATGTTGAATAAAAACAAAAAGGTTGGTGCCCCCCAGCTCTACGGAACACGTTGCAGTCCTTATGGGAACAGCTGCACAGCAGGTTTTCAACAAGCCTGGTGTGGTATTCGGTCGAGTGAAAGGGCCTGGGCTCTTTTATACTTTGGAACTGGCATTCTACCAAGAAGAGAAGTCGGGTACTTTGTTTTAGTCCTCTGTTGCGTGTGTGATGTTGTTGTATATAATTACAATGAACACCCGTTCATATTAATTTTCATGTGATCTTTTTCTGAACAGGATACTAAAAATAAAATAGTCCGAATGCTTTTACACCTACACACTATATTGCTGAGCAAATTATCTATGGAGGGGAAGGAAAGATAAAGTTGCTTTTAAGAGTCCTTTAACATATCAGTTTGATAACTGGCAAAACACCTTTACAGCCATTAAATATTTACCAAGACTTGGCTTTAGGCAAGGGGGCAGTTTAGTGCACCGAATTTGACTCTCTGCAATGCCATTGATTAGCTATCAGAAGGACCGAGTTAATAAGTAACTTTAAGTATTACAGAGTGCTCTACATTCTTGTCAAACCTTTTCTCTGAAGATGACCTAAAAAAAAAAAAAAAAAAAGTCAGTTCCAACCGGCATTCGCCTCACCAATGATTGCACAAGCACAGCTCTGGAAGAAATAAAGGCCAGGCAAATCAGTTGAGCAGTGCTTAAGCAATCCTTCCTAGTGACTGTTGTCATTGCCGCTGGACTTTAGAACTGAGCATGTTTACATTTAATTAGAAAGGACACACAGTTTACAGCACAGTAGCCTATCAATATCGGATCAGAATTGATTTCCGCTTTTTCTCCAGTGATTGCTTCCTTCAAGCTAATTAAAAAAAGGCGTATAACCAAATGACTCACGTAAATTTTAAAGCAAAGTAAATAGTATTCCCCAGAGAGCCAAACAAACGTAAATGGCATTCATCCTGATTATTACCTAAATTTTTAAAAAGAATTCTGACGTTTCTGAACATGTGTAGGTCTTGTTTTAGTGTTATCAGACTGTTTCCCTTTGAAGAAACCTCAGTGAATGGCTGTGCCTGGTACTTCAGCTCCAGAAGAAACAATAGCTTTAGTTTTATCTCTGTATCCCTAAAGCAGGGAGATAAGTCAGTCTGAGGGGAGCTGGGGCTTTGTCAGGTTCTTAGCTTCCACATAATATATATATAACCAAACACTGAAAATACAATAAAAAAGAAGTTAATTTCCTTTTTAGTAAGGGGCATAAAACATGTATGTTATTTGCTAAAATTAAAGACCATTCAGGTATGAATGACTAGCAGGTTTTTGTCATCACCACAGGTAAAATTTATAATATATATAATAATATATATTAACATACAGTATATGATTGTTTCTTTTCATTCTCTGATCTGTTGGACAGAGACTGGCATTCAATTTCACACTAGCTAGTATTTTGATGATCATATAAACTTCTGTGAAAGTATTATAAAAATCAGAGAAATAAAGGAAAATGGGAGAAAAGTAGCTGCCTTCCCCACCAGGAGAATCAGGTCTGAGTCCTCCTTATCCTCATGTATGACTTCTCCCATGCATGCTACACCTCTGTTAGACAGCCATCAACACACAAGAAAATACAGAATGATTCTGACTGAGCACAGCCCTTAAGAAATGTGAGTTAACTAATTTTCAGTCATTTAGTAAGCATTCAGCTAAGCACTGCAGATAAATGATGAATCAAACTTCTGTAAGATAAAGGATGTGGGTGTTACACCCTGATGATGCACACAGCATTAAGGGAGCTCTGCATTCAGGCTCTAGCACCCCCAAAATAAAAATAAACCTAAGATTATATTTTTGTCTGTTTTAGTGACTATTTTAATTATACTTGTGTTTATAGAGTTGTTCAATACATATCCAATGAATGGCTCCTTCAAAAATTATTTCACATCAAGCAAATGTTCACTGAGCCACAGGCAGGCCTTCAGAAGAACCCTTGTTCTCAGCTCTGCAGGGAAACTTCTCAGATCAAACATAGATGCCACATCTACCAGCAGGCATGCATACAGAGCCTTCTCAGGTAGACTGACTCCTAAAGGGCGTCGGTGCTTACTTTTCTTCATTTCATTTCCTTTTTTAAATCTTAGGCTCTTGCTTACTCTTAGTGCTCACAAAGAAGCCAAGCCATCACCCACACTGTTTACTAAATGTTTAGTGAATTTCCTAAAGAAGGGCTTAGACACTTCATGAAGATTCTTACAAGCCATTAAGTCACAAAAATTAAGAACTGTGTGATCTGGGGTAAGAATTATTCTACGGATATTGGCTGAAATACAATTTCTAAGTAGTAAATTAACATCAAATGGTTAAAGGGGAGTTGTTTTGGAGAATCTTTTCCTGATTCATACTATCTATTCAATGTGAAACAACATAAGAGAGTTATCTATGGCCCCACAATGCAGATGCTGGGGTCCAAATTCTAGATCCTTGGTGGAAAAGTAAGGACTTTAAACCACAGAGCCATCCTGCCAGCCCTTTATTTACCTTTCTTAAGGAAATTCATATACAGGGTGAGATAGGGAAAATGTGTAAGCAGGACAGGGGTCAGGATGCTAAGGAAATTGAAAGATACTCATCCTGACTGATATTTTGTGGGTAAGTAGTTGCACGGTGAGCAATGAGCTAAGGCATGCTCTTCCTGTCTGTGCTTTAGAAGACTCAGGCAAGGTAAGGAACAAGAAGACTATTATGGTAATCCACTTACAAAAATAATAGAGACATTCTATGTAAAGATATTAGCAATAAGAATGGAAAGAAACTGAAAGATGAATGGGGGGATTTAAGTGTAAACCAGCATAATTGATTAGATTGTAACTTCAGAGATACATATTAAAGATGATACCGTTTGGAGTTTGAAGGACAAAGAACACGGCTGTGCCACAGAAAATGGCAGGACGCAGAAGCTCATTTGAGAAGCGTATGAAATGAGACCATGAGACCACATCCAGACAGTGGTGGACAGTTACAGAGTAGTCAGTTGGCAGTGTCTTCAAGGGTTGTACAGACCTGGTGCTCAGTGCAGCCAGCTGTGCCTGAGGGGAATTTGCTGTGTTATCGATGATTAACTGAAGGGCTGAGAGTGGACTGATAGGAGCAAGCGAGATGGCTGCAGGAGAAGGCACTAGCAGTCAAAGGGCAAAAAGAAGAAATGTTCTTGAGGAGACTTGAGAAGCTTTGGGAAAGTAAACAGAAACCAGAATGAATTGAATTGCAAAGCAGGGAAAGAATGCATTTCCAGAAAGAATTGGCCTCAGAGAGGTAGATAGATAAGGCTTGAAAAGTGTCCTGATGTTTAGCGACTTCAGTAGCACACTGGGCACAGAACAGATTGCAGCACCTTGAAATGAAACTTCATGCAAATGCAGCAACTGTGTTGAGCTTGATTCTAAATAAGACTTTCCTAACTAGGTCCTAAAGAAATCCTCTTTTATGCAAAACTGTTAATATCTAGAGAAGTTAGTAGATCGGAATTCTGATATGTAACAATAAAAGTCTTCATAAATATTCTGCTTCAAGTAACTAAAACTGAGTGCCTGTGTTGTAGATTTGGACTCTAGCATATTCCCATGTCATCCAGTTGAGATCCCAAAGCTGACCCATTCAGAAGAACAAGTTAAAGCTTACCCGTGAGAGACAGCCATGGTGTCTAATGAGTAACAGGAACACTGTTAGCTCTATAGAAGACTCCATAACTACCGCAGAGGTTTAAGCAAGTCCCATTACCTTGTTTAAAATCTTTCAGTGAGCATTTCATTTTTCTAAATGACAACCAGATTCCTTACATGGCTTATCTATCTGTAGGCACATGCCAATGATCTCTTTTCTCTCGTCTACCTGGTCTAGCTCCTCAGCATCCTTTCTTACTTTTGCATGTATGTCCCTACTCTCCTGTATCCCACAAGTTTTGGCAAATCGTGTTTTTTCATCTTTTATTTTCTTTGGCCTATATGAATTTAGAGTTTTGTTGTCTAACTTCCAAATATTTTTCCAGCCATGTTTGTATATTAATTTTAGTTTAATCCCATTATGGCTTAACAGTATATCTTATGACTTCTGTTCTTTTAATTTTGCTACAGTGTGTTTAACTTACGCTTGAGAGGAATAGGTAATCTTCTGCCGCCAAGAGTGTTCTATAAATGCTAAATCTGTTGGTAAATGATGGCTTGGATGGCTGTTAATTTCCAGAAAGAGAAAAGATCTCAGCTGCTGGTGAGGATGTGGAGAGCCAACTCTCAGAGCTTGTTGTGTGGGTGGGATTGTAATTTATAGCAACATGGAGGTGACAAAAATAAGAGGAAATAACTGCCAGTGGGCAGATAGAAAGAAGTATGTGATGTACTAATGCAATAGAATAGTGTTCTACCTGTAAAAGGCCTCTCTTATTGATGACAGCATGAATGAGTGTGGAGGGCATTGTGGTTGGTGAAATACGCTAGACACAAACGATAAAACAGTGTTTATATGTGGAATCTTAAAATCTGAATGCAGAAGCAGAATATAAAATGATGGTTACAAAGGGAATAATGTTTCAGGTGGATAATCGGGATTAATGAATTCTGGATAAGGTTTAAATGATATAACTAGACTAAAAACACTGCCATACATTCTTGACATTTTCAGAGATGGAAGATCTCATTATTCTCAAAGTAATTGAATGGAAAAAAGAAAGAAAGACAAATATTCTTAGAGAAATGTCCTTTTTCGAAGTTGCCACTTTTATGTGTGGTGTGTGTCTTTGTTCTTACTGAACTCTGATCTTTTCACATCTATAAGATTAGTAGTGAGAGTCCCTGCAGCTCCTTGCAATGGGCTAGGTGTCTTCGCTCTGCTTTTCTTTTCTTTCTTTTCTTTCTTGTGCTTCTGTTGTTTCCTTCTACATTGCTTTGCATTTGTTTTACTGTTTTAAGGTCCTTCAGGGGGAAGGCTGGAGCGCTGAGTTAATGCGTGGCATGTTTCCTAGCGTGTGAATTCAATGCAGGAGCTTTGCCTCTCAGCTTTACCCATGTCCCACACATGTCTGTGTGCTGCCCTCTTGTTGCCATTAACTTCTCTATGTCCTGAAATTCTCATGGAGATTCCTGTTTCACTTAGAGGTTATTTAGAAATATGCTGTGTACTTTCCATGTATTTGATAGCTTTTCTGTTAACATATAAAGCCTAAAGAGAGATACAGTTCAGTGATAAAGAGCACTGGCTGTTCTTCCAGAGAACTTCAGTTCAGTTCTCAGCACTCCATAGATGCTCACAACATCTACAACTCCAGTACCAAGGGATCAAATGCCTTTTTCTGCTTCCCATACACAATGCATGTATGTGGTCCACATACATGTAGTTTACATACATGCAGGCAGAAACACCCATACATCTAAAATAAAGATAAAGGAAATTTTAAATAATAAATAAATAGACCCTAGAATATATTAACTTTCTGTTACTAATATCTGGTTTGATTCCATCTTTGTTAGAGAATAAACTACACATGGCTTTAATTCTGTTGAACTTCTGAAATTTGTTTTGTGCCCCAGGATATTGTCTATCATGGTATATTTCTGGGGGCACTGGAAAATAATGTGTGTCTTGCTACTATGTGTATCTGTAAGTATTAGATATATCTGGTGTTCAGTAGTGCTGAGTTATTTTGTACCATTTGGGTGTTTTGTTTAGTTGAAAGTATTAATGGTAATATTTTGTACATTATAACATTATAATTATATTATATCACATTACGTTATAACAAATATTCTCTCTGAGGTAATTTTAATTTGTTTCTTTAAATTAAATCGGATACAACAAAGAGGAAACAACAGTGACATCATCAGATGGCTTGTTAGCTCAGAACACCCTCTGGTCCACAGGCTTAGCCCTGCTGAATAGATTCTCTTCCCTCTGTATGTTATTCAGAATAGAAGTCTATTGGAGTACAAGCTCATTTCCTCAAAAATAAGTAAAACACACCACAGTTTTCTTGAAATGGTCGTGGTAAATTAACTAATGCAGCTAACCAGCAAAGGCAGGCACTCCCTTTCCACAAGGTAGCACATACTTTTGTCTTCATAGTTTGCTTTGGCTTTGTTTACTCTGTAAAACAAGCCAGGCCTGCCTCTTTTTTTTTTTTTTTTTTTTTAAAGAATGATTGAAGGATGTTATCAGTAGCTGAATAAAGGTTGAGGAAACTGGCTTATTTCTCCTAATTCATGAAAAACCTGTAGCAACAGGCACTTGTTGTCAACAGTGTTTACAGAATCACTGGGCACTCTGTACGAAGTCAACTAGATTTAAATTGTATAGAAGGCTCCCAGGGAAGAATGCCTCTCTTGACCAGGACTTGTGCTAAGAATTTTACCCTTAAAGATCACTATATTTGATTCTCCTTTGAACTGGTGAGATTTTTCTCATTTTTTGGAGTTGAGTCAAGAAGTTAAGTCAAAGAGCTAACCATTTTCCAAAAGGTACACAGTTGAGGACAAGGCTGAAACTTACCCTCTGTCTTCTGTACAGTGTACGCCTGCATCATTTCATCTGCATCGCATTCAGCGTCCTTGAAGTCAGAGATGGGATAACTGTTGGCAGGAGCTGTGCTTCACTATTTCTGGCATTTCTGGCCCCTTTCCCACTAATTGATTGTTCCGTGGAGGCTATGATTTTAACAATCAAAAATGTCTTTAGACGCTGCAAGATGACTTTGGGGGACAAAATTACTCCAAGGTTAGAAGTATTTGTTCACCGAGGAGGTGATTCGGAGGTGAAGTACTAGAGTTTCCAGAGCCCCAGAAAGCCGGATGCAGTGCAGAGCACACCAGTGCTCCTCCAGCAGTTTGAGAAGCAGAGCACAGCTGGTCTGTCTTACACAGTGGTGAATGACACAGGGACCATCTCAAACAAAGTGCTTCCAGTGAGGACAGTCCTTTGATGTTGTCCTCTGACCTCTACACACATACCATGGTATCAGTACAAATGAACACACACACATCATACATACACACACAGCATGCATGCATTCACACAAAGGCTTAAACAAAAGAATTCTAGTCTATATTACTTTACCTCTAAATTATAAGTCCAAATTATTTATCCAATTAAACAGTTTATTTGGATCACACTATTTATTAAGCAATTATTGCAGGGTAAATGAAGCATAAACTAAGAGTTAAGTACTGATTGTAGAGAGATGCGTGAAATGTGTTCCTTGGGACTTGAATAAAATACCATAGAGAAAAGAGAAGACATCAGAAAAGTAGCCTCAAAATGTGGTGTAAATGAAAACATGCAAATGCACAAGTCCCTTAGCAGATCCCAAGTGTGACAACAATTGACTTTCACAAGCAGGAAGCAGACAAGTTGAGGAGAACACACACTGTATGAAATGCATGCTATTGTGTGGGTATAGGCCTGATCATACTCAAATGCTTTAAATGGAAGCAGTGTACAGTCAGGGTCCAGGAAAATCTTAGACCTGTGGACAGGAGACAACCAGGAAACATCTAAACAGAGAGAAAAAGCATCACAGAGAGGGGATCTAAGCCAGGTTCAGTAGCACATGATTATAATCCCAGGCCTGAGAGGATTGAGCCTGAGGCCTGGTTATAAGTTCAAAGACAACCTGGACTGTATAGCAAGTTCTAGGCTAGCCTAAAACACAGCAAGAATCTGAGTCATGCACATGTGCACACACAGTGTATAGCATGCCACTTAGATAGGTCTTCCTACCTCTGTTAAATTTCCTAGAAACCTTTGCAGACAAAATCAGAAGTTTGTCTTCTACAAAATTCTAACTCCTGAGAAGTTGACAGTTGAGATTAACTATCACTGTTACTTAGTAATGTTTTAAAGTCTCATTCTTTATGTATTTGAGAACATTAAATCACTAGTGTTACATAATTTTAAAACTGAAATGTGACTTGAAATTTTATTTATCTCACTACCTTCATAGCAAACAGGAAATTGTTACACTTCTGTGTGGCACTGGTCACGTGCTTTGAGTTTCTGTGATTCAATGACTCTTCTGCTTTTCTGTCATTTTTCCTTACTATAACTGAGTTTATTCCCATCCTGTTTAAGGCTCTTTAATGTAATGCTTCTGCTGTGCTGACAAATGAATCTAGAAATAAATCATTTTAAAGGAGATTATATGCAATAGGATTCCCTGAAGAGAGCTAAATAGTGGGGTCCTGGTGCCCATGTAGGGCAGGGCGCTATGAGACAAGAAGGGCAGTCAACAGTGTTTGTAAACGCCCATATGCTTAGGGCATAGTCTCTGTACTTAACTCTTCACTCTCCCTATTGTGGGTTCATATAGGAAAATTTTCTTACAAGTATAAACATTTTAACTTTTTAAGTTCTTAATGAATATATAGTTCCCATAAAATAAAATAGGCCTCACAATTAATTCACCCAAAATTCACCATATAGTTAATAATGGAATATTAGTATATGGTCAGTGGGATATAAACTCCAAAGTAAGGGGGAAGGCACGCTCAGTAAGTTATAGAGAGTACAAGAGCATGGCTATGAGGCCCACTAGCACAGAAAGGTCAAAATTAAATGCTAATTTCCCCTTAAGACCTAGGACCTCTCTGTCTGCTGAGGGCTTTTTTATTAAGACTTATTTGTTTGTTTGTTTGTTTTATGCATATGAGTGCTTTGTCTGCATGTACATTTGCATGCCAGAAGAGGGCATCAGAACTCATAGATGGTTGCGAGCCACCATGTGGTTGCTGGGAGTTGAACTCGGGACCTCTGGAAAAGCAGCTGTTGCTCTTAACCACTGAGCCATCTCTCCAGCCCCTGTCATGGGCTTTTGAGTGAGTTTAAAACACCAATACCAGGTGTGGATTCCTTCCTGTGGACTGGTTCTCAAATCCAGTCAGGTAGCAGTTAGTTGCCTTCTTAACATTTGTGCCACTATTGCACAAGTGTGCATATCTTGCCTGGAGGTCCATTGATACAGTCCTTCTTTCTTCCTCAGCCAACTACATAGTATCTTCCTACACTGTAAAAGCTTCCTAGCAAAGAAGAGTCTTCTAGCTTAGTTCTAGCTTCATTTTTCTATATAACACAGCCACGGTAGGTGGTATATTCTTATCATGTAGTCATGTGGGCTAACAAAATAATGGCAAGAGCCAGGTATAATTGTAAGAGTGTAGCTTCCACGTGGCTTTTTCACATGGCCTTCCTTTTCATTAAGCTGGTCCCCAGTGTTTCCTACCCTGCACCTCCTCCCCATGTAAACCTCTCCATCCCCACTGTCACACCTGTCTGCATTCCTAGCCTGTGCTTCGGGGTCGCCTCTCCCTAAAGTATCCTTCTCCCACCAGCCTCCTTTCTAGACTTCTGGTGTCTGTAGGGGCTCTTTAGGTTGAACACACAAAAGGAGAGGTCCTAACAGAGGGACGCATGGCTTTCTGTTTCCCTGCGCCCGGGGAACCTCACTGAGTGTAATTCCTTTCCAGTTTCATCCACTTACTAGCCAATCCCACCCACTGTGTGTGTGTGCCATGTTTTTCATAACCCACTCATCTTCACTCATTCCATTCCTAGTATTTATGAATACAGTAACAGTAAGTGTGGATGAACAAGTATGTCAGTAGCATGATATAAATTATGGACATACACCCACTCAGAGGAGATGGCATAGGGGGTTGGGGGAAGGCTTGTGGGAAGAGGTGACCGGGAAGGAGACAGTGAGTGGGCTGTAAAGTGAATAAGTAAAAAAATAATAATAATAAAATTAATTTTTAAAAAATAATTGGGGGTAGGGCATATATCCAATAGAAGAATAACTGTGCAGTAGTCCTATTTTTAGCTTTTTGAGAAATTCCTACAGATTTCCATAGTGGCTGCATAAGTCTTGTACCCACACTAATAGCGAATTTAATTCTATTGTTTAGCTACACCAACATATGCTCAAACTGCCTTCAAAATTGTGTGTGTGTGTGTGTGTGTGTGTGTGCTCACACATACACGATCACACTTATACACGTCCATAACACTACAACCTTTAGCAGAGAAACTCTTTCCAGTGAGCTGTGGAGAATACGGAGACTTAGGGCTACACGAATCCAGGGATAGTTGTCAGCTGAGTGCTCAGCTCTAAAGAAGGCATTTAACCTCATCCCCTCCTAGGTTCAAGGTGCATTGCAAAAGAGAAGGGAGAACAAATGTAAAGGCCAGGGAATAAGAAAGTGGCTGCAAAATGCTCTACTGCCAAATGCCAAATTCTGAACACTACAGGGCCTTCATAAGTACCCCCTCTCAACAAACGCAGGTGACTGCTCTGGATCTGCACAGGAATGGCCAATGGCCACTCACTCTGAACTGTTTCCTACTGATAGAGATGAATTCAGAAGTCTTTGCCCTCTGTTGTGTACCCGCAAGAGAGTCCACCAGGTGGCCCTGATTAAACTTAGTGGGTCATAAAACCAAACCAAATTCAAAGTCTTGCATCTGAAAAGGGGACAAGCAGGTGACAATTAGGTTGATAAGAGACTAAGATAAGAGAAGGTGTGTGGGAGAGTAACCAGAGTACATTATATGCTTGGATGAAGTCATCAAAGAACTAACAATAAAAAATTTAAATTTGGAGAGTCTCAAGGGTTTGTCTGGGGAAGCAGAGTTTAAGGGAAACCTCCCAGTGAGTTGGAGTTTGTCATGGGGAATCAAGGGTTTGTCTGGGGAAGCAGAGTTTAAGGGAAACCTCCCAGTGAGTTGGAGTTTGTCATGGGGAAAAGTAGTGCAAGTGCCATGAGCAGGGAAAGGTTTCTGTTTCAGAAACTAGTCGAAGGTAGAAAAGCCAGACAATGGAGAGCCATGGCAAGCACAGAGTAAGTGTTCAAACACAGGGGCTAGGAGTGGAGCTGTGGGTTCAAATGCAGCCTCTGCTAGGGGGTGCGATTATTTAAATTACCTGCCTCTCTTTGCTTCAATTTATTCATTCATAAAGCAAAGTTAGTAAATAAGGCTATTCAAAAAGGTTGTTTGCAGGTTTAGTGAGTTAAGATATATAATTTGATATTTTTAGGGATGTTTTTTCCCTGAGTATATGAGATGCCACTGCAGGGTGTTAAGTGATACCACTTAAAGGTGGTCCAGTGACTGGCCCAACTTGGGATCCATCTCAAGGGGAGGCTCCAAGGCCTGACACTATTACTGATGGATACTATGGTGTGCATACAGACAGGAGCCTAGCATGGCTGTCCTCCCAGAGGCCCAACGCGTAGCTGACTGAGCCAGAGCCAGAGCCAGATACTTATACCCAACCAATGGACACAAGCAGGGAAACCCTGTGGTTGAATTAGGGAAAGGCTGGAAGAAGCTGAGGAGGAGGGTGACCCCATAGGAAGAGGAGGAGTCTTCGGAGACCTGAAGCCCCAGAGAGTGGGGAGGTCTGGGGGTGGGGGTGGGGACATCCTCTTGGAGACAGGGGACAGAGGAATGGGATGAGGAACTGTGGAAGGGTGGACGGGGAGGGGGATAACAACTGGACTGTAAAAAACTAAAAGTAATTTAATAAAAACTCACGGTAGCTACCGCTGTTTGATACTGTAGACTGTAGCTCGATAGCATCCTGAAGGAAGGTGAGTCTTTGGGAGACAGCCTGAATAATGAGCAGCCTCTTTGGGCTGGGGTGTAAAGGGCCCAACCACATATCCATCTGCACGTCATTCTAATTTTACATGGGATAACCAACTGGCCAGAGTTTAGCAACATTCTCTATTGTTGGGGATTAATTCAAATCCCGAAATGATTTCTTTTGATATGTTAACTGTCTTAGTTTCTACAAGATACCTACCCCACATTGAGGACGCCGCTATAAAGACTTTTCTGTAACTTAAAACGAAGACCTGTATAACCGCTTTCCTCTGAACAGTTTTAGATGAAGCGTCGGTCCAGTGTTAGGCCTTCTGCAGTTCTCCAGCTGGCTTTTGGTGGCTTTAAGAATTATATTGCATTCATCCCTATGACCAACTTGTGTTATAGCTCAGTGGTTGTACTTTCAACACTTCCGTCGACATTTCCTTTGTATTCATAGACCAGAATGATTTTATTTAATAAAAAAAGAACATCTCCTGTGTGGATTTTAAATTTCCCTTATTAAATATTTATATTTTCAAAATGTCTTTATTTAATTGAGTGAGGTGCTTGGTGCCATTTCAAAATAACCTCAGGTGGTGGGTGTAATGACATATCAAAGATCTGACCTTTAGCATTTTAGGATTCTATTTGTCTGCATTTTCTTCTGCATTCATTTAGTCTTAATTTATATGCTCTTTCTCCATATCACTTAATGAGTAGATGTATTTATCATAAGATTCATTAACCATAAAAATAGATATCTGGATACATATCATCTGACTGGTGATTTCACCTCATTCATATTTCCACTGTGGCAAATGGAAGGATCTGTGTGTAAGGCTGGTGGATATTTGCACAAACCTCATTCATTCTTACTTAGTACTTCACTAGGCCCTGGTCTCCTAAACCGATGTCCATTTTCCTCTCCTGTCTTTGCACTCAGCTTATTATACCTTTATTTACCTAGAGATACTTTATTTTCCAGTTCTATGCTATTCCTTTAAAAGAAAATTGAATGTAATATTTACACTGACATAATTAAATTAACATCTTACAGCATCTTTCTGTGTGCTGTGATAGCATAGATAATCAGTTGTCTGCATAGCTTCTGGCCTAGTAGCAGAGTTACAGAACAATAATCAATTATAATAATATGTTATAAAAGATACTTACATTTGCCCATTTAAGTATTCTCTATTGATTTTTAAAAGAGGGGTTTCAAATGAAGATTTTTTTAATTAAACAAATCATTGAACTTTCAGCCTACATTATTTATATTTGTATTTTTATATTTTCTCAGTTTGCACAAATCATTATCTCAAGAAGAAAACTTGAAGGATCAGTTTAACCATGCCCTGAGTACCTATGAAGAAGCCTTGAAAAACAGAGAGAGTCTTGTTTCCATCACTCAACAACAGAATGACGAACTGGCCACCCAACTTCAGCAGGCTCGGACTGAGCTCGCAGACATGGAGTTACAGCTTCAGTGCACTGTGGAGGCCTCCCAAGCAGCCAATGAAAAGATTCAGAAGTAAGTAAATGATCCATCCCTGATGCTAAAGGCATGAAACATCAGAAAAAAGAAAAGAAAAAAAAACTTTCCTTGGAAAACTGAACATCTATTTTTTTTTCTTGTTTGTATACTTACTAAGGCTCTAAGGAAAAATCAACCAAAATGAACTTTTTTAGCTTATATTTCACATCCTTTTTTGATATCAAAATAATTGTTTGCTTGGCCCTTATTGTTACTATAATATTTGGGACAAGTTGTATAATACTAAATGCCCCGATCAGTTCATGGATTCTGTGGCGCTTAAATCCTGCCACGGTGTTCTTTGCAAAGGGGAGGGGCAGTCAAGTTACCCGCAGCTGCACTCATTGAGCCTCACTGTCAGGTCCTGGAGTTGAGATCTGTGACCTTGTTCGCTGAGGCCTCTAGCTGCACGGAACACAGTACAGAGAAATTAATTTTCTTGTGTTGTTCTTTAGAAGTATGCGATGCAGCTTCCAGAGTGCATAATTATATTTGTTTATTTTGACAGTTCTTTGCATTTTTATTAAAATTTAAACAAAGCTGCATAATCAGTCAGTCCTTACAACAGTGCACAGAATGTTAACAATTTCCCAAGCAAAGCTGTCCGTTATTAATTATGGAACTTGACCATTGTGGCAGCGTTTTCCGAGGAAGCTCTGTGGGATAGGGCTTGTCGTCCTGGCCATCTTTTGTATGACCCACAGCACCACACCAACATTCACAACCTTTACACCTCTAGCTGCCATCCAGTTTCTTTCCTTCATTTTTTTCAGTTTTCCAATATTAAGTTGAATGCCCAAGGATTATTACTCCCTTTTACTTCCTGGGTGAAATAAGTCATGTCAGCCATTTTCCCAACATCTCTGCAACTATATTTAAATTGATAACCCAGACTCAGGTGAATCTAGGCAAAGCCATTTTGGAACAATTTAGGGGTTGCACACTTTAATCTTTCCTTCCAATGTACCTGGGAACTTTTGATGAAGTCCTGTGCATTATCTGTTTTAAGATTGGGTACCAATTTAATAAGAAACTATACATCTAGTTATTTGCAATGTGCATTAACAAACTAAGAATGCTATGATATATAAATTGTATTGTAAATCACAACTTGGAAAGTTATGATTTACTTCTGTTTGTACAGTCTACAGATAATTTTAAATTTCAAAGTTTATATGTAAACACTTCATTGCTATATGGCTGAAATTCCCGTAAATAATGGTTCCTTGAGACTAGTTAGTTTTCAAAAACTGTTAGAGATGTCACTATTTCTCTCTCCAGTTAGTATTATCGTGTTTTAAAAGAAAGATATTTTGTATACCAGGGTGTGAAAAGATCGTGTCTCAGGTAATTACTAAATTGGGTAGTTTTAGCTATTTAACAAACTTTTACCATTTTTATCTTGCACATTTAATCACGAACAAAATCTTTTCAGTGGAATACCACCAATATGGAGTTAAGTTTAAGTACAGCATATCATTCATAAAAGCTAAGTGTTGAAATTACTTCTCAAATCTTTTATTCTGGTTTCCAGGAAGACCTGGGTGAAGTGTTATTGGCTTTCCTTTATATTTTCTAGTTATTTTGTTAGCCACAAATTAGGTAGTGAGCATCTTTATTGTGGTTACATGAACACCAGTCTGTGCATTCTAGGGAATTTTTAGGGAGGGTATCCTCTAGGAAGACAATAAGTAAAACTTCGTAAGATGGGCTTAGTATGCTCTATACAGTGTAGCTTTTCGTTTTAGTAAATTCTTAGAAAATATGTAAATGCTTTATAAAATCAAATGAGAGAGGTCTCTTCTCCCTTCACAACCAAATCTCTTGAGTAGATGATCAATAATAATCTTTCATTTTTCAATTCCTCTCTATTCCTCTGCTCTTCATTACATTGTTGGCAACTGGCTGAAACAGTTCTCTATAAGATTAAAAGTAATTTCCTCATTCCAAGGTCCATGGCACATATTAGCCATGTTCTTATATTATAACTGATAAACAATCATGATAAAAATAAAGATGTGCATGTATGATTAATATAACATGATTATTTGAAAACGTAGGTTTTCGATTAAAATGTGTAGATATATACTTGGAGTTTATTTTGAAACTTCATGCTGGCATTCACAGTGACATGCCGTCCTCAGCAATGTTGTAGGAACTCGATGAGATAGACATGCAAAGCTATGGACCAATGGTGCCTCATATGATTTCCTCCTGTTATCTCTCTCCCTATTGCACTGCCTGTCTTGTTCCTCAGAAGCGCTCTGTCTTTTCAAGACTAAATGCCTCTGCAAATGTTGACCTCCCTACTTAGAGCCTTTGCCCTCCCTGCCAGCCTCCTGGAGAACATTGTTCATTCTATGAGAGTCAGTGCAGCACTGGGCTCAGTGCTTAAGTCACATGGTTCTGGATTTCAGTACCTGCCTTCCTACTAATTGCCTAGGAAATGTGAGGGACATTTTTTATCCTATAAGAAAAGTTCCTAGGTCAGAGTAGACAGTAAATATGGCCTTTCAGACTGACTTCTTGTAAACAATAAATTGTATAACATGTGAATATTGAGTGTGGGACCATTAGAAATATCCTAAAATACTACATTACTAACAAGATCCTATCCATCGATATAATAAGATCAATTAAACTGCATCTTCTCTACAGAGTTGTCTTCATCTTCCCAGAAAGAAAATTCTCTCTAGTTTCTTTGTTAGTACAGTATTTGGGGTTTTTAAAAGTATATTAGATCATTCAATCAAGAATATGCCCAAATATCATTATTGATATACATGTATATGTTTATGTGTCTTTCTGACTAGACTGTATATTGCTTAAACCTGTAAGTACTTAGGTCATGCAAGTCCTAAAACTCTACACAATGCAGTTTACCTATTGAGTACCAAATAAATGTTTAAAACCTTAGAAATACATAAATATTGATATATAGCTATATGATCATATAATATTATCATAGGACATACTAATATTAATAAACACTACATTTACAAAAACAGTCAATTCTTAGACTATTTGTAGTTTGTTTTGTTTTGCTTTGCTTTTTTTTTTTTTTTTTTTTTTTGGTTTTTCGAAACAGGGTTTCTCTGTGTAGCCCTGGCTGTCCTGGAACTCACTCTGTAGACCAGGCTGGCCTCGAACTCAGAAATCCGCCTGCCTCTGCCTCCCGAGTGCTGGAATCAAAGGCGCGCGCCACCACTGCCCGGCTGTTTGCAGTTTTTGAACTCCTTTTATCTTTAACACCATACTATTCCTTCCTGATGACAGGGCTGTATAACTCCATTTTCTTTTTCTGATACGCTCTACCTGTTTCTACTCTACTTCTTTTGGGGAATATATCTGCTTTAAGCCTAAATAATGGTTTATTTAAAGAATAGCTCTATGAATTTCACCAGAAGCACATGCATTTGTTTAACTTCCCACTGCCACCCACTCAGATAACTTCCAGGTCAGTGTGACAGTGCTCCTCTCCCTCATGAGGTTCACCCCTGTCCCCGAACACTGTCTCCTCTCCTGCCAGTCAGGCCTTGCCCACTCTCTTTGCTTTCCCCATGTCAGCTGATGGACTTCAGCAGTTTCAGCACTACCCCTGGTTTTCCTGGTTTTGCCCTTTGCATTCCTGTTGACTCCAGTTTCTACCACTGCCTAAAAGTCTCCCGATACCCTCTACCCCGCCCTTACTACTTTGACTCCTCCTCGCTCCTTGATCCAGACAAGGCCATAGCCATAAAACTAGCCTTCCTGCCTCGGGTACTCTCAGCTTTGTCTTCCTTTCTGCCATCACAGTGAGCTGCTCTAAAACATAAAAAGATATTATTATTTTCCTATTAAGAGTTTCTCAGGTATCCTTCACTCCCTACAGGTTAAAGCCCACACAACTTAGTGTGCCATCTGAAGCCAAATGCAGGCCTTCCCTCTTTGTGCCAGTAGCGTTTCCTCCTGTGACCACCCATTTTACGTAATACATGGGAGCTTCCTAAAATGCATGCCTTCTGCGGCTTTACCTGAAACTTGTTACTCTCTAAAGTACAGCCTGCTTATGAAAATCCCTGTAGTAAAGCTTTAGCTGGTATTTTACAGGCGCTCTCAAATGTTCTTTCATGCTGGACAGACGGCTCAGTGTTTAAGAACATTTGTTCATGCAGAGGACCTTGGTTCTTTAACCAGAGCCCACCCAGAAGTTCTCAACCACCTGTATCTCTAATCCCAGGAGATCCAACACTCGTGCAGCAGTGGGTACACACATGGTACACAGACACGCATGCAGGAGAAACACACAGAAAATAAATAAACTCTTAGAAAGTTTTTCTATTTCATCATTATTTTCATTATTCAATTTTTTGTTTTGTTTTGTTGTTTGTTTGTTTTTTGGTGTTTTGTTTTGTTTTGTTTTGTTTTGAGACAGGGTTTCTCTCTGTAGCCCTGGCTGTCCTGGAACTTGCCCTGTAGACCAGGCTGGCCTCAAATTTGGAGATCTGCATGCTTCTGCCTTCCCAGTGCTGGGATGAAAGGTGTGTGCCACTGCCACCCCCAGCTATTTTTGTCATCCTTAAACTGTGCCTTTATTAGCAGTTTTAGTCATTTCAGTGTCATAATAGTTCTGAATTTTGGTTTCACATCATGATACCCTCTCTGAGATTTCCCAGGACACAGTCACCACCTTCATACTTTATCTCCAAAATCTTGCAGATGCTATTTCTAAAGTAGCCATTCCGCAAGCGCTCACCAACAAAGAAGCGTGACAACTGACGAGTGGGAACAGTGAAATAAAGGCACGCTGCAGGTCAGGAGCACATAGTGCAGGTTCACATGGACTCCGATGGATTTAGAGCCTACATATAAAGTCTTTCCCCCACCTGGTGCATCTACAGAAAAGGACGACCTTCGTTGGTGACTCTGCCCACTTACTGACAGCACACATCTTCAGTTCCCCAAGGAGCTGGGATCCGATGACCAGATTATAATTCTTGTGCTAGCCTACCAAATTAAACTTCTCTCAAGTTTAATTTCATTTAAGACCCAATATCTTCAATAATACTGAAGAGATATCATATAATATTGTTAATTATAGAATTTAAATTTTATTTTCATTAGGTTATAAAAATTTAATATTTTCTGACATTTTTAAAGCTTAAAAGTATTTCTGGGAAGAAAAGTTGTAGAGAATTATCATGTTTAATATGACTTATAAGTACTTACAAAATTAAAGTCAATGAATGGTAGACCTTATTGTCCAAAAATAGCTCTTGGCCCAATTGTCATAATATCTAGTATTTCAAAGGCAGGTAAGTAGCTTAGTTGTTAAGAGCATTTGATGCCCTTCCAGAAGACCTGAGTTTAGATCCCAGCACCCATGTTGGGCTGCTCAAAACCACCTGTAATTCTAGCTCCATGAGATCTGAGCACCCTCTCCTGAACTTGGCAGTTACGTGAATGGGTGTGGCATACACATATAAATAACATTCATATAAATAAACATAAATATTTTTTAAAATCAAAATTTTCAATAATGAAAAGCCATTTGGGGGTGAGGGGTAAAGCCTGCTGTGTTTCTTTGAATTTTTGCTGACCTCATGTACTTCTCTTTTAAAACATGTTGATTGATGACTACTAATGATTTAGCCTTTCGGTTGTTTTTGATAGGTTGTGTAGACAGGAGCTGTGGAGAGGTATAGAAAACTAAACAGATTAAGAGCACAGAAACTTTGTAATAAAAATGTCTTTTAATGGTTTTTCTAAGGACCAGTTCCAATCTGTTTACTAAAGAGAAAATAGACATGCCATTCCAGTAAATGATTCTTTTATGATCATGAGGATTTGTGACTCATTGATGATGTAAACAACATTTTATTTTCTAACTATAAACATATACTTTTTGTGGCCCTAAGCAAAATTTCAAAAGATTTTTTAAAAAATAACCTTGTTCACCTTAGCCTGCTGAAGCTTTATGAACTTAAAATAAAAGTGAAGCCTATCATAATAGCCATGTGAGTTTCTCAGAGGTCTGAATTTTACATTCAAATAATTTTATTTATCATTATCATATTATCATCTGTCCTACTAGTCAAGTTTACAGCAATATTACTCAACTTCCCTCATGGACTATTACTATACAGTGAGTAAATCAGAGAAATGGCTGTAAGAACTTTTTGTAAAAAGACATTTGCATGCATTTTCAAGAAAAGTTATCCCAGCTCTTTAAAATAAATCAATGGCTTAAAAATTACATAATTTCTTTTCATTTAAATTTTATAGGGTTTCAAAATATCAGAGAGTATGATAAAATACTTCACTTGATAGATTTTAAAAGTTGTCTTTGAAAACAGCCTACTGCCTTTTTTGAGTGATATTGACAGGAAGAAGAAAAGAAAACATAGAAAGCCAACAGTCTTTCCTGCCTCTTAGCCAAATACTGATTTCTATGAAGAAGTTGATGCTACAAAGGAATTGTGAATTCTCGCCTAGTTTCCCTGCTGATGAGTAAGAGCTGTGTGCAGTTCCCTTCAAAGTGTCAGGGGAGTCACCATAGTGTCACACAAGGGTTCTTAGCATAGAGCAAACACGCTTTCCACAAACTCAGCTGCTTAATCTGTTTGCAGGTTGAATTATAAAATGGGATAGATGGCTGTGCTTCTGGGAAGGGGAGCTGAGCATGTCCACAGTTGCTCGACTTAAAAAAACAAAAAACAAAAAACTAACAAGGTTTACTATTTTTGTCAGAAAACTCCACTAAACGTTTTAGTTTTGTTACTTGCTCCAGAATTAAATTTTGGCCATAGAGAAAATAGTTATGCAAAAATATGCTTAAGTAGATTAATGTGAAAAGTGTCTGTGAACATTTTTTTAACTTACACAGTCTCTTCAATTCAGTGTTTCCTTGTCAACTTTGTTTTTTCTTATAAATTCTTGGTGGGACTATACTAATTTCACAGCAGCATTAGACAAGTGTTAATACCAGGAATGCTTGTGAATCGAATCAGAGAGTAACTTTTACAAATTTTCAATTCACCATACAGAGTAAATTAATATTCAAAACAATGTTCAAAGTTGCCTTGAATGCATTAGTACAGAGAACAGACTAGAAGACATTAATCTTAGAGGTAGACCTTGAAATGCGGTCAGTGGTTGACACTTAAAGCTTTTCTGGAAAGATGCGTCCTCGGTGATATTCTTTTCAAATGCTCACCCAGATCTGCACCTTCTACTCTGTATCTCATTAAATACAATTCTACTGTCATTTGTATGCAGAAGATGTGTTCAGATGACTCCTAGGTCACTGTAAGATGCTGAGCATCCAAATATGCTGTCTTTATTCTTAGACGCATGAGGTGGTTTTGTACAAAGTGAAATTCTGAATTTGTGAGTTGTGATTTTTGAATTACCAGAGTATATATTTATTTAACTTACCAAAAATATAAATCTTGTTCTCTGTAAAAACAAAAATGTCTTTTATTAAAATTACCAATCCCAGTGTATAGTTATCTAGTGGAGCACCTTTACCCCTCAAGTCCCTAAAGTAAGTTTTTTAGATCTACTTTCATTGTGTGCAGAAAGAGATACAGTTCTTTATGGATGTTTAATTACATTCATTTGTTTGTTTTTTTTTTTCACTTGAATTTGGGCCACAGCTTAATCTTTAGGGAATTCCTCACTTTAACATGAAGAAACATAATTTTAATTCTCTGGCTCTCTCCTCTACACTATGCAAGGATTAATGTGGGCTTATTAGGATTGGCTCCTAACCCAGAATTGAGTCCAGTAGAATGGAAAGTAAAAAAGGACCTCTCTGAATCCAAGACTATACTGTCCTGCCTAAGACAGACCCATAGAAGTTAGCCCTCAGAAAGAGCAGAAACGGGAATGAACGCAGGGAGTAAAAGCTAAATTGTGGCATGTGATAGCCGCTTCATTTCAGTCAGTATTCAGAAATGTCTACTCGAGTTGAGTTAATATACATTTCTCCACTCTAAAACAGATGAACATGTTTCAGGAACTCACAATGAAAAGGAAGAAAAGATCAAAAGCCTGGAGGATGAGAGATCCACACATGCGTACACCCGTGGTTTCTTTTCCGCTCATTAATCCCAGTACCACAGTGATTAACAAAGCCAAAGGCAAAACTCATTGCCCAGGACAATTACAGAATCTACTTAGGTAACCAGGGACATTTTGACCAGAAATTGATAAACAGAAAAATATAACAGGAGTTTTTATATCCAGGATCAAATGTGGCTTTCATATTAATGTAAGTTACATGTAAGTGTGAGTTCTACCTAGCATCATTTTCCTTAATTCTGTTCTTAGATGCAGCTAAAAGCCTTCTGCTGTTTAACTTTAAATGGACTCAGTTGCTCCTGTGTACTTCTTTTAAATTGATAATCCTTCTTAAACACGGTTTAATAGCTAACAGAAATAATACGAATTAAATGTTTTCAGTTTTCCAGAAAGTGATTGCCTAATGAAATGACTCACGAGTAAAGGGTATAGATCTATTGTAGAAACTGAGTTTTTCTTCTTCATCATTACTGTTTGGATGGCGTGTAATTATACTTAATGTGCTTGGTATAATGGATCATTATACTTACATTTGCTAAAACTCTTAGAACTTCCCCTTTGCTCTAAACACATAAATTGGTTTATTAGTGTAAAATTAGTATAAATTGGTATTATTAGTTTAAAGAATGAATATGATTTTACATAGCTCAAAGCTTAGTTTGCCTATAATAAAGCCTCATTGAAAATCTGACATTCCTAAACTGTCACTGATAATCTCCACAGGAACTCCATTGGATTGATGGAGAAGTTTAAATTAAATTCAAACTCTAAGATTCTGTAGTTGACTACTGCTTCCTTCTGGGATGGAGATTTTCCCAATAAATCCATAAAACATCTTTGCTTGTGTCAGCATAACTTTGATGGTGAAATTATGACCACATTGTATCCATACACTTCATTCTTGATCCTGTGCATTTAGAAAGAAAAGACTCTTTAACTGTGCTGTGTCGAGTACCGGCTGAATTGACCTTTTCTTTCTTACAACCACTAAGCTATCTTTCTATCTCTCCATCTCTAGTTGTTACGGATTCTTAAACTTGACAGAGGCAGATTTTCCCATCTGTTCTTAAGTAAAGTATAATGAAGAAGTCTGTATATTAATTTATCAGATGTTTCTGTGAAACAGCTGACAAGTAAAATTTAAGATTTAAATTTAAAATACAAATGATATTTTATAACAATAATCTTAATTTTTATGATTTTTTGGTAGTTATGCAAACTATTAATAGTTCTACAATATTGTGACATTTTACTATTTTCTCTGAAGTATCCTGGAAACATGCATAAACCATATGTGATGTCTCTTTATATTATTATTTATAAAATGTATATGAATAACATTTAATATTTTCAAATGTCTCCCTTAAGGTAATCTGCCTTCTAAACTGTGTTATGTATTTTCACATCTGCCTTCCAAGTTCTCCACCCCTGACGCTCAGAGAGCCTAATCTTTCCCAGAGTGAAGGGAGGGGCCCAGTTCAAGAACAAGAATGAATCTCTGTATAATCACACCACAATGTGAGGTGACCCTAAGACAGAGAGCTGACCAGATACACATATGGGTTTTAGGAAGACTTTCTGGTGCTCTTTTTTTAACACAGCTGTGAGAAGAATGTGGCTAAGACCCAATAGTCATTCTTGAGTAGAACCAGCAAAGGAAACCATGAGGAGAAGAGAATTTAACACATGGGCGTAAGAGAGTACAGCTTCATTGATGCGATCTGAGGGGAATGCCTAATGACCACAAGAATCAAACTTGGCAATGAAAACACAAAGCTCTTTTCACTGATTCAAAGGCAGACTCTAAAGCTGCAGATGGTCACCTCCAGCCTTGGCTATTCAGAGCGCAGTTGTATAAAATGGCACTTTGGTGAATACTAATAGATCAAAACAAAGATTTAATAACGCAAAGATGTGGTGTTAAGTTTTAGATGAGTATACAGGTCAGTGTCTCACAAACAGAATACAGACAGTACCTATTACATGTGGGTCGGATGTCTTTATTTTTCAAGTTCTAAAATAAATGTCATCTTTAGCATACAGATTGTACTTTGTGTTGAATAGTCTCCATTATGAAAATGAGACAAAATTAGGGCTTGTATTTATGCTCATTGATCTCATGACTTCTGTTTGAGGACTCAATTTACAATGCTAATGAATGTCACCTGTTAATATTTTTGTAAAGCTTATACGGTAGATAGATATGTTGCCGTAGTCAGTATTATTACAACAGTAGCTTAGACAGTTTTGTACATGAACAGAACTTTGTCGTACCTTCCTAGGGGGTGTAAAAGAGGTATTGTTTAGCCTTTGAACACTGACTCAGTCTTGGAGTTGTATTTTTGCTTGTTTTCTCTTAATATTTAAAATCTTAGAAAATAGGCACCTTTACATATAAAAATAATCTTGCATGTTTGACTTGTCACTTGTATATATAATTGAGTCTCCCTTTAAGTTAAAATATGTCCTATTTTCTCCAGGGGTAACTTTGTTACGAGATTTGGATACTCTCTAACGTTCCTATTAAACCCAAACTAAACTAAACTAAACATATGAGCTTAACTCAGTAATATTTTTCTTATTCCTGCTATTTATGAAGTAAATATAACTGCCTTTATCACTAAATCTTTTTATGCAGCAAGCTACAGAAATACATGTTAACCTGGTAGACTAGACCTGCAAGTTATAAATGATGCAGTTTCTCATCTAATAGAAGAAGCATCAGTAGACTAACAGGGCCCTGGCTTGCTCTGGGATGCTGAGTAAGTTGTGCTTCCTCTGTGTTCCTATCTGGAAGATGGAACCAGTGGGTTGCTTGCTCTACTTCAAAGCATAGCTGAAGGATCAGATAATCATATTCACATTCATAGATGTTTAATAAAGGTAATGTTTTAGCCTTTTGAGGTGGAGATTGTTTGTAGGCATAAATTTTGGAAACTGAAAGCAAAACGTTATAAGCATTTTTATGTATTAGTCATGCGAAAGCAAAGTGGTAAAACAGTGCCCTAAAGAAGAGGAATTGGTAGTAAACAGCACATGTGCTTATCCTTTGAGGTAAAGGACTTCTGGGGCTCTGTCCTGCGTGTATACCTCCATAAATGTGAAATGATGCAAAAATTATTACTGTTAGTAGCAAGTGAAAACAACACAAATAGTGGTTGTCATGTTTTGCATATGCTTAGCCCAGGGAGTGAAACATGATGGTTTGCATACGCTTGGCCCAGGGAGGGGCACTAGTAGGAGGTGTGGCCTTGTTGGAGTGGGTGTGTCCACTGTGTGAATGGACATTAAGACCCTCATCCTAGCTTCCTGGAAGCCTGTATTCTACTAGCAGCCTTCTGATGAAGATGTAGAACTCTTAGCTCCTCCTAGACCATGCCTGCCTGGATGCTGACATGTTCCTGCCTTGATGATAAAGGACTGAACCTCTGGACCTGTAAGCCAGCCCCAGTTAAATGTTATCCTTATAAGAGTAGCCTTGGTCACAGTGTCTCTTCAAAGAATAAGAAGGATGTCTTGATGAGCTTGAGCAGTTTCCAGGACATATTTGCTAACTTAAAAAATAAATTATTTATCCTGGAATAAGAGGAACAGAACAAATAATCAAAAACCAATGAAAATTTTGCCTCCAGTTCTAGTGTCAGAACAATGTCAGTGTTTTACATACTCAGAAACTAAAAAAGTCATGCCTAAAGATAGATACAAATAGCAATAAGTATATATCATTATAACATCAAACTAACAAGATCCTTGTAAAGAGAAAGCAATTCACTGATGTATGTTTTTATTAACATTTTATTATTTTGCATGTGTGCACATGTGCCCATCACAGAACAACTTGGTGGAGTCCCTTTCCTTTCACTTTTATGTGGCTTTGGGGTTTTGAACTCAGGTTCACCAGGCTTACACAGCACATACCTTTCCCAGAATCATCAGATCAGCCCTGAAGAACTTTTGGTCTTCATACTCTGCATATCTTCATGGGTGTATATTCTAAGGACCAAAAGAAATCATAAATTTTACAGTCTTGCTCGTAGTTGGTATCAACATTTTGAAATGATTTTTTTTAATATATTTTGGGTTGATCAAGTAAGTAATAAGTAATAATAGTATTAAGCAGCCAGGTTTTAGCTATAAAAAATAAATGCCTTTAAGAAAAGCATATTTCATTTACACAATGGAATACTACTCAGCTACTAAGAACAAGGACATCCTGAGTTTTGCAGGCAAATGGATGGAACTAGAAAATATCATACTGAGTGAGGTAACTCAGATCCAAAAGGACATGCAGGGTATGTACTCACTAATAAGTGGGTATTAGCCAAAAAAAGTACAGAGTACCCAGGATACAATCCACAGAACTCACAGATGGTTGACAAGCTGAAGGGCCCATGTGAGGATGCCTTAGTCCCACTTGGGAGGAAGAAGAAAGCAATCGTGGGGTGCAGAGGGAGGGAGGGACCTGGATGGGAAAGGGGACCGGGAGGGAAAAGGGGGAACGTGATCAGGCATTGGGGGTGGAACAGGACTGAAACCCTGAGGGCCAGCAGAATCGAAACAGGTAACCTTGAGAGGTAGGAGGTGGAGGGACCCTCTAGAATGTACCAGAGACCTGGGAGGTGAGAGACTCTCAGGACTCAAAGGGAGGGACCTTAGATGAAATGCCCTACAGTGGGGAAAGGGAACTTGTAGAGTCCACCTCCAGTAGAAAGACAGGGCATCAAAGTGGAGGGACGGGGTTGCCATCACACAGTCAAAAACTCTGAAGCAGAATTGTTCCTGTCTAAAAGAACTGCAGGAACAAAAATGGAGAAGAGACTGAGGGAAAGGAGGTCCGGTGACCAGCTCAAATTGGGATCCATCTCAAGGGGAGGCTCCAAGGCCTCACACTATTACTGATGCTATGGTGTGCTTACAGACAGGAGCTTAGCATGGCTGCCCTCTGAGAGGCCCAACAAGCAACTGAAAGAGTCAGATGCAGATACTTATACCTAGCCAATGGACAGAAGCTGGGGACCCCTGTGGTTGAATTAGGGAAAAGCTGGAAAAAGCTGAGGAGGAGAGCAATCCCAGAGGAAGACCAGCAGTCTCAACTAACCTGGACCCCCAAGATCTCTCAGACACTGAGCCACCAACCAGGCAGCATACACTAACTGATATGAGGACCCCGACACATATACAGCAGAGGACTGCCTGGTCTGCCTCAGTGAGAGAAGATGCATCTAACCCTTGAGAGACTTGTGTCCTCAGAGAATGGGAAGGTCTAGTGGGGTGGGGACATCCTCTTAGAGAAGAGGGAGAGGGTATGGGATGAGGACCAGTCAGAGGGCGGACCAGGAGGTGGTGGTAACAACAACAACAAACGCTATCCAATAAAAAAGAAGAAAAAGAAGGAAAGAAAAGCATACTTCAACATTAAATTTGAGCTAGAACTATCAATAAGAACTCAGGATTTAAAATATTTTTCTGAGCTCTATCCACTAAGATCTTTTACAAGCACAGATGTAGCCCAAAATTTAGTTTCTTATAACAATTTTTCATTAAAAGGAACTGAGAATATAATTGATTTGATGAAAGTATGATTATCATTTGCAGTTGAAATCCACTTAGACTTCATTTGTATATGCTCTTGTATTAAGTGACACCAGAATCACCCTGATAGGTTTGGAACAATTTTGGTTTTTGGAGAAGGAACTATAGCTATAGGGTGTTGAACTTTTATATCTTGGAGCCTACAAAGACACCGAAAAAAGTTTACTAAATGGAAGAATCCTTTTGTACAGAAAAATATCAGTTATAAATTTAGGTAGTATAACATAATTTGTAAATCACCATGTAATGACCCTCAGTAAGATTAATTTAAACAGGCAATTAGTCAGCTTGGCAATTAACAAAAAACTACTGTGGGGCTTGGTGTAGGGCACAGGTCTGCAGTCCCACTATTTGGAAGGTTAGGGCAGAAGCATCATGAGTTTAAGGCCAGTGTGGGCAGCGTAGTGAGACCCTGATCCCCAGAAATAACAAACATGGAAATTTAGAATATTCAGTGTCTTCAAAAAATAATTAAAGATTTATTCTTTAAAATATACTGTGAAAATATTTGTGACTGAAGAATTCTATGTGGGTTGGGTTTTGCTTGGGTTTATCTGTGTGGTTTCTGTAGTGCCAGGGATGGAACCGGTATGCTCAGACAGGCAGTGCTCTGTTGTTGAGCTTTATCTCCTCCCCTCTCCATAGAACTAACCCCCTCAGCCTCCATCAACCTTAGTCTTCCAAGGATGCCCACCACAATGCAAAATTCCACCTGGAAACCCATGTCAATATTAGACCATCCAGGCATGCCAAGCTACAGCCACAGGTCACTTGCAGCCTCACTAGGTTTGTACAGCTGTAAATGCAGCCCCAGCACAAGACTGGAGGCTTCTTTTAAACACTAATGAAGGGTAATTTGCAAAGTTCTTGGTGACTTTATTGTGTCATTCTTGAATGTGAATGTTGTAGGTGATAATGTCATTTTACGAAGTTGAAAGGTTAGACATGTCTGAAGTTAAAATTTTGATGTTTATTATGGAGGTTTAAATTTTGATTTTTAAAAATATTTTATGAAAATACCTATCTAGCAAGGAATGTTTTGCATCCTTACATTTTCATCTGGCATCCCTGTCTCATTCACTTCAGCATAGTTCTGTCTCTAAGCATTCTATAGAAGGTGAAGAAGCATAGCTGTTGGGGAAAATAGACTCCTAATTCATCTTCACTCCTAAAACATCATAATAAGCAATAATTTTCTGAGCTTTCCTACCTTAGACTGGATTCCAGTGAGTAGTGTTGCTTGCTATGAAATACCCTGGTACAGGTCTGGTTGATCAAAGCTTCTTCCCAGTCTTTAGAATTTGACAAGAGTTTCTACTGTCTGCATTCTGGTTAGTACCTGTACCACTTTTGTTTGTCAACTATTGCTGTGTATTTGTTATAATCACCTTTCAGACTCTGTGTAAATCAGACAACATATACATCAATGCAAGGGTTCTGATTACATCCTAGACCCTAAATGTTCATTTCAATTTGTGGATGTATGGTTTTATGAATCAAACTTAAATCCGGCAGAGAAAATGTCTGTCACCATGCCAGCTTAATAAGTTGAATATTACTTTACTTTGTAGGCCTGTGGCTTAGTCTGAAATTTGAAGTTGCATTGATATATTATCTCTACTAGTCTCCCAAAGGATGTTGCTAGTCTTTTGAATTAAACTTGAATAAGGTTGATTTGTATTCCCTGTTAATCAAAATTTGAAATGTTGACATTAGAAAATTTCATTCAGTGCTAATTATATATGACTTTTATGAAAGTTAGGAAGGAAAGAATCCTACATTTTAAAGTTTGGTATCCATCTAAAGCCCTATGAAAACAGTAGCGAGGAACTTAATAAGCCATCTTAATAAGATACCTTAATAAAGCTAACCAGTTGCTCCAGCTTGCTGCATTTCACTTGACGGTGTGAAAATCAGTGTTTTCCCTCCTCCATCATTAATTGAAACTTTTCTGGCTTTAAAATGATCAAAAACCTTAGCAGTATTTCGCCAACATTTTTCAGCCATCCTGAGTCTTGAATCTCTTTAATAGCAGTGCATGAATCTCGGGGTAGTGTTTCAAGCACTGTTTTTGCCTCAGCACAAGAAAAGAATGGTTACTAATATTTGTTAGATCTAGGAGGATGTTCTGGTGTGTAAGGAAAGCTAAACTGTTGACTTTTTTCAAGGTGTGATGATCGGCATGGGATGCAAATAAGTACAAAAGCTGGGGGTTCAGCTCTGCTGTGCAGAGGCCGCTTCTCACCTCAGAATTATTATATTACATAATTTTACAATGAACCTTGGTTGGGGTGGTGAGATGGCTTAGCACAGACTGCTCTTCCAGAGGACCCTTGTTCGAATCCCAGCACCCACATAATTGGCTCACAACCTCTATAACTCCAGTTCTAGGGGATTCAATGGTTTCTTTTGGCCTCTATGGATACTAAGCTCACAAGAAGTGTACAGACATGCATGGAAGCAAAACACTCATGCACATTAAAAAGAAAAAACTTAGGAGAATTTTCATTGTGTAGTTTTTCTCAACTTTTTTGTCAGTTGTAGCACATTTTTCTTTTTTTAAACTTTTCCCCCATTTACTGAAAATAAATTCCTCCCTTATTCAGTATATCCTGGTTTCAGCTTTGCCTTCTACTCCTCCCAGTTCCAACCCCTACCTCCCCTCCCATCCAGATCTACGCAACAACTCAATTGGATGTAACCCAGTCCCGGGATTGGGAGCTTCATTTGGTGACAAGAAATGGCTGATTGTGAATCCATCTCCCTCATTATTAGAGACATCATTAGGATCACCTTCATGTATTTTAGGAAGTTTCCACTGCCCGAGGTTTCCATCACACCCTTCAGATACCCCTCAATTCTAGCTGTCTCTCACTGCATTCTCCACCTCAACCTCATCTCTCCTCTCCCTCCCCACCTGATCCTCCTGCTCATGTCTCCCCTGCACACATATACCCAGATCCACCATAATATCTATTCTATGTCTGCCTCAGAGGGAGATCCTGAGTACTGGAACTGTATTGAGTAGCAATAGTGTAGGTTCTCCGCTAGGTTCCATGCCCTTACCAACTATGGGTAGTTGGCTATGTTTATAGTACCAAGCATGAATTCCTTCCTGTTGAGCAGGCCTTAAATCTAATTAGGTAACTGCTGGTTGACCCCAAAATATAAGGAATACTATTATGCCTTTTAGAACAGCTTGTCCTGCTGGTGGTTTTTGTGGTTCATAATTATTTTTTATTAATTAATTTATTTTATTTATTTACATCCCAAATGTTGCCCTCCCCTGCTGGACCCCCTAGGGAGTTCTTCCCCCTCCCCCTCTCCTTCTCCTTTGCCTCTGAGAGTTTGTTGCCCACCCCCTTCCCCCAACCCTATGGCATCAAGTTTCTACAGGATTAGGCCCATCCTCTCCCACTGAGACTAGACAAGGGAGTGGGGGGTGTGGGAGGTTTGGACCAGCCTCTATATGCTCTTTGGTTGGTGGCTCAGTCTCTAGGAGCTCCCAGGGGCCCAGGTTAGTTGACACTGTTGGTCTTCCTGTGGGGTTGCTATCCCCTTCAGTTCCTTCCATCCTTCTCCTAACTCTTCCATAGGGGTCCCCAACTTCCATCCAATGCTTGGCTGTGTCTGCATCTGTCTCAGTCAGCTGCTGGTAGAGCATCTCAGAGGACAGCCATGCTAAACTCCTGTTTGTAAGTACAACATAGCTTCAGTAATAGTGTTAGGGATTGGTGCCCACCCATGGGATTGATCCCAAGTTGAGCCTGTCACGGGTTGGCCAGTCCTTCAGTCTCTGCTCCACTTTTCTCCCTGCATTTGTTTTAGACAGGAACAATTTAGGGTCAAATGTTTTATAACTAGATTGGTGTCCCCATCCCTCCACTGGGGGGCCTGTTTGACTACTGGAGGTGGTCTCTTCCTTCTCCTGGATGGGTTCCATTCCCCACTATTGGGCAACTGCTATATTAGTAATATGTTTTAAAATGCTATTTACAGTACTCAAAGATATAGTTTGGAGCTGGGGCAATCTCTCAGTTGTTAAAGTGCTTACACAAGCACAGGGTCCCAACTTCAACCCTTAGCACTCATTTAAATATCCAAATGTGGGGTGCAGTTCAAGAAGGAAGAGAGAAGAGGGTCTCAAGGTTTGTGGACCAACCAGCCTACCTGAATAAGTGGACCTTGTGTCCCAGTGAGAGACCCTGTCTTAAATACATAGATAGGGAGGTAAGGAGGTAGGTGATAGATAGATAGATAGATAGATAGATAGATAGACAGATGGACAGATGGATAGATAGATGGGGTGGATAGTTTCTGAGTAAGGGCACCCAAGATTCCAAGATTGACATATAACCTTCACATGTACATGCACATGTGTGCACCCCACATGTGTGCACCCCTCCCCCCACATATATACCTACATGTGCATAAACACATACAGCACACACAAAATAATATGTATACTTATAGACAGTTTCATTATTAACCAAAACAGTGAAAAATACATATGAATTTATTCTATTAGGATATGTTATTGAAAGAATAACTTGCTGAAAAAGTATGCTCTGCATCATACAGATAAATGTTAAAGATTTCTTTACATATCTTGAATTAAAATATTTTCCAAGAAAGGGGATATAACAGTTTTCTGCCTACTAATCGACAGAATGCCTTAGAATACTGAGCAAGTATTCCCCCACCATGTGCAAAGTTTACAATTATAAAACCTAATCATTTTTGTTACAGACTTATGAGTCTTGACGAGTTTTTTTCAAGACAGCATTCTGATCTTGCCCTGAAATTTTCTGCCTCTTGTTATTATAGGATACCATCCTGAGAGCTCCTTTTTCCAGCTTACCAAGTAGGCTCAGTACATTCTATGACTGATACTTCAATAATTCCTTATTATACTGGGCAAATTTTTATCTGTATGAATGAGTTTTAGGCAAACTGTATGCGAGCACGAGTCCAAAAGGATGTGTTGTGACTGTATTGACTCCGGAACCATTTGCTAGCTAATAGTGTCATTCAGGGAGGGGTACAGTGCATGATGCACATACTGAAGGCCCTGAGTGCAGTCCTCGTTTCAAAAGTAAAACAAAAGTACAGGTAGATACGAAACTGTCACCTATACAGATACCATTTGTTGAGGAGAAAGCAAGTTAAACCTTTCAACTCTTTGGTAAAAAATTTGTATGCAATGTGATATGTATCTCTTTAATAAGGCTTGGCAATTGTATGTGTTTATTGACTAGTTTTCTTTTTTATGTGACTTGCCTGTTGATGACCCTTTTACATTTCTCTTTGAACTGTGAATCAATTGTCATTGATTTGTTAGAACTCTTTATTAGTAGACAATTTCATTATGTACCTATAAGATTTCCTTGTTTTAAAAATGCTTTTTAATTGTATGTATATGCGGAGTGGAAAGAGCATCTGCCCATGAGTGCAGGTGCCCACCAAGGCCAGAGAAGACATCCTGGAGGTGAAGTTACAGTCACTAGTGAGCCACCCTACCTAGGTGCAGGGAACTGAACTTGAGTCCTCAACAAGAATGGCTTGCACTTTCTAACTGCTGGCTAATCTCTCCAGCACTTCCATGGTTTTTAGTGGTGGTGGTGGTGGTGGTGGTGGTGGTGGATGAGGAGGAAGAAGAGGAGGAAGAGGAGGAGGAGGAGGAAGAAGAGGAAGAAGAGGAGGTGGTGTATGTTTAACAGAGTTACTTTTCTGTTACAGTTGTCAGGGTTATTTGGTAAATTATAGTAATTTATAACTGAGACCAAATGTCTCCTAAGTTGTTCGTCTAAGATTTATTCTTATTAAATGTATTACTTTTAAAAAGCATTAGGCTAGTTTGTAAACATAAGCTTTGTGTACTTTCTTCTTTACCAAATCATTTTTATTAATTAGAGGTCGATAGATAATTGTTCTCATACTTTAGTGCCCGTTCAGATTGGTTGCTCTTAGCAAATAGGCTATTTAGTCATAGTTCTTCAGCCATGAGTTGTCTCTTCCAAAGCAAATATCCTTAAAGGATAAATCAAACAGGATCAAGACACAATGAAAGAGCTGAACCCTGTGATGCCAGATTTGGCTGGTTCAGTGTGTCAGATTAAAGGATGGTACCTGAGGTACAGCCTTGACTGTAAACGGCGATCTAGCCAAGTGCAAGACATTTTTTGACTGTTGTAAATGCTCAGTCCAGAATGGTGTGCGGCCTTTATTTGTTGTCTTAAAAATAACAGGCAGTTCTTCCACTTTTCCAGAGGATGTGATTTTCTCTTTTATTTGCCTCTCGTTTTCTATATTAGTAGTTGTATCGTTGTGTTTATCTTGACTTAGAGAAATATTAAATACTTGGAAGGGTTGTAATTTTTTGTGTTTAAGCAGCTTTTGTTAGGTTGGCCTTTGGTTTCTTGGTTTGTTTGGTTTTTTTGTTTTTTTCTTTTCTTTTTTTCAAAACAAGTGGCAGGTATCAAATACAGGGCCTTTCTTACTATATACCCATTAATTACCTTTTTGATACACTAAACATTTAAAAACTTAAACATTCAAATTACCAAATCAATGAATGTTAAATTTAGAAATACTTAAAATAGCTAAGCAACTTGAGCTTTTTATAAAATATTTTACATAATACGTACAACTTTATAAGCCAATTATCACTTAACATATAATAACATATCTATGAAAATGGCATTTCTGTCAGTATATATAACCTTTTATTAAATAACAGAGTGAGATTTTTATTTAGCAAATATATAATTTATCCTGTTTTTTTATGAAATAAAATATACTTCCTATGATAATAATGAACAAATTTATAAAAATCTTTATTATATGCATATTAATATTCATAAGCCATTTGGATTTGCTTATATGATACAAGTGCTGAGGAAATATTATTCAAACTGTCTATACCTTTGCTGTCTCCATATACAATGCATATGTATGTATATATACACATACTTACATACAAAACCAGAAAGTGATGAACTAAAAACAGGCAGAGTATGTGCTCCACTAAGAGCTGCCATGAAATCTTTGGACAGAAGGTGAATGCTTAGAAAGGAGTTAGTAATTTGCCTCATGGAAGGTCATCTTTAATGCTTATGACCAGTTAGTGTGGATGATTTAAATCTTTTAGTACATGAAAATAGCACTGTAACTGTTACTCGTGTGGAAGCACTTGGCTGAAAGGGATCACTTATGAATAAGATGACTCCATTTTACATAGCTTGTCATACTCTTTCTTCCTATTTCATAATTGTGAATGCACTCGTACCACTCGACACATGAAAGTTAGAATAGCACATTTTGGAAAGATGTCATGAAACACATGGAACAGTGTAGGAGGGACAATAAATTCGGGGTTGACTTTCAAGTCTGTCATGTAATTGCTAAGCATAAATACAGTTTATTGAAAATCATGTCATGGGACTGGGGAAATGACCCATTCAGTAAAGTTCTGGCAGTGCTAGCATCTGAACCTGAGTTCTGATCCCCACCACCCACATAAATAGCATGGTATGGTGGCTTACATCTGAAGCACTAGATCTTGGGACAGGACAGATCCCAGAGGCTTGCTGGCTGGCAAGCTAGCTTAGACAGTAAGTTCTAGGTCCAGTGAGAGACTCTGTAGACTAAATAGAGGGGCTAGAGAGATGATACCATAGTTGATGACACTTGTTACTCTTGCTAAGAACATAGGTTCAATTCCCAGCATGCACATGGAAGCTCACAACTGTCTATAACTCCAGTTTCAGAGAATCCAGTGCCCTCTTCTGGCTTCCGTGGGTACTGAGCACTCAGTGGTGTACATACATACATACACACAAACACCCATACACATGTAATCTAAAAATAAATAAAATTTAAAATAAAAATAAAATGATTGAGGAAGACACCCAGTGTCAACCTTTGACCTCCACAAATGCATTCATGTGTGAGAACACCTGCATACACATTTAATGCACCCAAATCATGCCATGTATTATTAATATACTAAATTTAGTGAGATATATTAAAAGTGTGACATACTTCCTTTGCTCCTGGTTTATAGCATCAATATTCCTAAGCAAAATATTTAGGAGGTATTTTTTCCTACATACTGCTGCATTGAACACACTGTACTAAATATTTGAAGAAAGCACTGGTTTTTATAAATGAAATAACTAAGTTAGAGAGAATCTGAAATCTTGTGTCTACATATGATCTGGTGCTGTATCTTCCACCTCATTCATTCATTATCTTGCTGGGTACACTGGTGCTGTCTTCTTTTCCATTTTCAGTATAGATAATGGAAGCTTCAGTGAGAGCAAACGTACCCTATAAAGTGGATGGGATGTGACTTAGTAGAAAAGAAGGAAGAGGAGATGATAAAGAAGCAAGAAGTCACATGAATAAAGTTAGGTCTAAGTCTGAGTACAATCTGAGAAAAGTTCAGAGTTCATCTGACAAAAGCAGAGGTTCCTATGAATGACAAGGCTTGGCTGCGTTACCCAGAGTTTTCAAAATAAGCAAATGAACTCAATTTCATGTGATAGGGGTAAGAAACATTATTGAGTGGTTTTTTAATGACTAAATAATTATAATAATAGATGGTCGATCATAGTGATCGAGGGACATCAGCCAACCTTTTAGTGGAAGACTGGCTAAAACATGTTGGTGTCAGAAGTACGAGGTAAGAAGTGATTGTGGCAAGGCAGTATGAGAAGACAGTAGACAATGCTCCAGCATGGACTGGAAGTAGTAAGAACAAGAGGAAGAGACTGATATTAGAAACACTACAGAGAAAATACGACTTAGTGACCAAAAAGATGTGCAGGGTAAAGAAATCAGGGTTTTAAGATTCTCTCCCTAAAGGATAGGAAAAAACACCATGCCATTAATAGAATGTCTTTAGTTCAGTGCGAAGATCTAATTTCATTTTCTTTCTGTGTAACCCTAACTTACAAACTTATGAGAAAAAATATTAAGTTTGAGAACAGTACTGCCAGGTAGCAGATATAAAACTCATCAAAACTGGCTTCCAGAAACTGAACAGCCAAAGAAGGGAAAGGCTTCAACAGATTCTTCTCAGGGAATAATAGAGATACCCATGAGAGTTTGTCTGGAATGATAGCAATTTAGATTATATAACCCCATTTCCCACATAATTAAACTCTCCATGGAGTGTAGTGCAAAAAGTCAGAATGTCCAAAGTTATTCGGAATCCTAAAGCTTATGCTTTAGAGCTGCATCTCAAGCCATTCAAAGACGGCCAGATGTCAAGGCTGCAGCTTGAGGTGTCATTCTTCAAAAGGCAATATGTAACTCCTCTGCTGGGCAAACAGCAGATCAGCTCCTGAGCTGATGTCATTCATATTGGGTAAAAATGTCTGAACCAGGCTGGAGTGTGAATATTTAAAGGTTTAGAAATAGAAAGCTAATAGCAGCATGTGGAAGACAATTTACTAATTATTCTGTTTCAAAGGTAGAGGCTACAAATGATGGGCTGTTAGCAAAGATTTATAGCCACTGTTCATTGACGCTGCCTAGGTGACTCACTCATGACACTGTTTCTTCACCACTTGGGAAACAAAACACATACCGGAAGAGGCAGACATTCCATATTGGCTAAGACTGAACTAACCTAAGGAAAAAGCAACAATAAATTGCAATGTCCATGCATTCTACTTTATAAAGTATTTTTTAAATCCCTAAGGATTTCTATCTTGAGACAAGTTTAAAGCACCCTCTTTGTACCTAGTTAAGAATGATTTCTTGTTAACCAGGTGGTGATGGTGCATGCCTTTAATTTCAGTACTTGGGAGGCAGAAGCAAGCTGATATCTGAGTTTGAGGCCACCTGGTCTACAGAGTGGCTTCCAGGACAGCCAGGATTACACAGAGAAACCCTGTCTCAAACAAACAAACAAACAAACAATTATTTTTATTAGGATAAAAGAATATTTTTGTCAGGTGTTTGGGTGCATGACTTTAATCCCAGCAATGGGGAGGCAGAGACTGGGGGATCTCTGTGAATTCAAGGCCAGCCTAAAGAGTTAGAGCCTGTCTCCATACTACTACTCCTAATAATAATAATAATAATGATAATAATAATAATAATGATAATAATAATAATAATGATAATAATAATAATAATAATAATAATAATAGTCACCATAGTTTGGTATGCCTTTCTAGAGTGTTCTTCCTCAGGGGCTGGAGAGATGACTCAAGGGTGTGTCCTGTTCATGTGAAGGTCCTGAGTCTGGGTGCTACCATCCACTTCAGGGAGCTCACCACTGCCTCTAAGTCTAGGTCCAGGGGAATCCTGTAACTATATGAGGCTTTATTTATCTTTATTGCCAATATGAAGGAAGTTTCTAGAATATAAAGATCTATATGAATTGTTATTAGTACCAGTGATCGAAGTCTCAAAGAAGTCAAAAGGAAAAAAACACATCTCTATGAATAAATTTCCCCTTGATGAATGTATGAGTATATTTCACAGTTAAGATTCTTATTTCTTGCAAAGTTTATTTCTTTGCTTGGAAGAGTTAATATGTCTGATGCTACTAACTTCCAAAGAATAATCTAGGTACTGAGAGTAAAGCTCATTAATCCTCAATACTAACACTTTAATGCATAAAAGAAGGATGTATGTGATTTAATTTCAAGTCACCTATGGTGCTCAAAAAGTATTAGCAGTGAAGTGAATGGATATTAAAGAAAAGAAATTACATTTACAAGTGGCATATAAAAATCAGAAATTGGCAGGGGGTGATGTTAAAAAAAACTCTGAAATGCTAGTCTTTCTGTTCTGCCACAGTTCTTCCTCCATAAGGGACGGACACACACACACACACACACACACACCACACAAGCTGGACTGCAGGGACCAAACACAAAAGCTAGAATAAGGAGGGAAAGGGGGAAGAAGCCACTAGCATAACCTTGTTTCATTTCTTAGAAATATAAAAATATTTAGTGAAATAGTTAAAATGTTTGTCAATTTGCTTTTCCTGCTGTCTGTGCATGCCTGTTACTTTTACTCCAATCTCTCTCAAAAGAGTGCTTCCTTCTTTTTTCCTCTTTCTTTCTTCTCTCTTTCTCTACCTCTGAATAAATCTGAAATTAAACAGAGAAATTGGTTTTAAGCATCTGTACATCATTGTTACAATATGAACTAGATTCTCCCTGTTACTGAAAGGACCACCTTAACTTAGCTCTTGGGTTAAAGCTTCATCTAGCTCCTTCCTCCCAACCTGTGTTCTTCTGAATGACTAGTTCATCGCCTGATGCCATTCTGCAAAGGCTCTGAAGACCTAGAATGTTTACTGCATGTCTTCTCATCGAGTAGTGACTTTGTCGTTTGTTGTTTGTTGCTCAGACAGAACCAAACCATGGAGACAAGACTGTCATTGAAATCCTCCTGCCTCAGCCTTCTAACTACTAAGATTATAAGCAGAATATGCTAATATGCCTTTCAAATGCTTTGCTTTCTTTTACTTTAAAAACCAATCTAAGGGTTCATTATCAAAATTATAAGCCATGACAAAGTAGGTAAAGTGACTTCTTAGTCCCAGCTTGTGTGCATGTATGTAACAATTACTCATAAAAATACCCTAATGACTGTGGGATGGCAACTTAAAGCAAGCCATTTTGGTTTGCAAAGCCCAACACATCCAATTTGATAGACACTTGACTTGCCAAGTTTCAAATGAGAAATTTTCAATGCTTTTCTTATCACTGATATTTCACAATATATTAACACTGCACTCCACAGTTCATTCTTTTTAAGACAGAATGAATGGAAATATGCAACCTTGGGATTGGGAGGGGGGTGCCTAGAATGTACTACAGCTCCAGGAGGTGAGAGACTTTAGTACTCAAAGGGAGGGACCTTAGATGAAATGCCCAACAGTGGAGAGAGGGAACTTCTAAACTCTACCTCCAGCAGAAAGATAGGGCATCAAGTGGAGGGATGGAGTTGTGGGATCACAGTCAAAAACTCTGACCCAAAATTGTTCCTGTCTGAAAGAACTGCAGGGATGGAAATGGAGAGAGGAACCTGAGTAAAAGAAGGTTCAGTGACAGGCAAGTAGGATCCAGCTCAAGGGGAGGCCCCAAGGCCTGACACTATTACTGAGGCTATGGAGCTCTCACAAAAGGGACCTATCATGACTGATCCTCTAAAGACCCAACAAGCAGCTGAAAGAGTCAGATGCAGATATTTGCACCCAACCAGTGGACAGAAGCTGCTGACCCCTGTGGTTGAATTAGGGGAAAGCTGGAAGAGGCTGAGGAGAAGGGCAACCCTGTAGGAGGACCAGCAGTCTCAACTAACCTGGATCCCTGAGATCTCTCAGACACTGAACTACCAAACAGGCAGCATACACCAGCTGATATGAGGCCCCCAACACATGTACAGCAGAGGACTGCCGGGTCTGGGTTTAGTCAGTGAAGGTGCACCTAACTCTCAAGAGATTGAAAGGCTCTAGAGAGTTTAGAGGTCTGGTGGGGTTGGGGGTGGGGGGTGGGGATATCGTCATGGAGACAGGGTTGGGGAGGAATTATGGGATATGGAACAGTGGGAGGGTAGACAGGGAGGGGAATAAAATGTGGAGTTTAAAATTAAGTAAATAAATGATAAAAAAGCAACAAACAAACAAAAAATACCCTAATGAATTTTGAAAGACTATTGTGTCCAGTAGTAAATAAGTATGCAGTGAACAGAATACACATACATTGCCCCTCCCCCGGAGGGGCTTCATAGGCTTGTTACTAACGCTGGATTTTCATGGGACTCTTAGGTGTGGGTCAGATATCCTTTGATAGACAAAAGAAAAGATCCCAATAAATGTCCTTGATCTTAACTAATTCCACTGTTTCATCCACATTCCGGTGTTAAGTTAGAAGCTTAAGCAAAATAACTCAATTAACTTCTATTAAGGACTTTCTGAGTGGTAGCACCCACTACACTAACTACTCCCATAGACTGACTGCATTCTCGTCAGCCACTTAGACACCTCGGATACAAATATCACCCTGGGTGAATCACAAGACGTTTCTGTTCTACGATCTAAGGCTTGGAACGCTAGAGACACTAGATCAATGAAAGCAGGGTTTCAGTCATCCCCAGCTTCTATTGTTATTGTATGTATATGAGTACACTGTCTCTGTCTTCAGACACACCAGAGGAGGGCATCAGATCCCATTACAGATGGTTGTGAGCCACCATGTGGTTGCTGGGAATTGAACTCAGGACCTCTGGAAGAGCAGTCAGTGCTCTTAACCGCTGAGCCATCTCTCTAGCCGAAGGCTTGGGGTTTTTTTTTTTTGTTGTTTTGTTTTTATTTTTTTAAGTTTAAATAAAAATAGTACATGTTAGCCAGTTGTAGTGGTGTACGTGTTAATCCCAGCACTTGGGAGAAAGAAGCAGGTGGATCTCTGTTATTTGAAGCCAACCTGGTCTACATAGCCAATTCCAGGCCAACCAGGGCTGCATTGTGAGATCCTGTCTCAAAAAGCAGTTACTGCTGTGTTAAATATGAACTAGGACGTAGCTTTGGTGCCCCGCCCACTTCGGGTGTAAGTGGTATTAAAGAATGTCATGTCTATTGCAGTGTTGTTAAGTGTGCATATGCTCCTTTCTTGTGTCGTGAAGAGGAAGTAGGCACAACCTGCATCCCTAACCAGAAGATATTTCCACTTGATAACCACTTGTAAATGAAAAATCAGTTCTCTCCAATGTAGTCTAAGGGCAGGCCCCATGCCCAGCAGTAGATGGCCAACACAAAATGAACTCAGTGGCATTCTTGGAGGGGTTTGTTTGTTTGGTTTTGGCTTATAATTCTTTGTCTGGACATTTTTACAGTACAGGTCTTTTGCTTATGTAATATGTTTTCTGGGTTTGTGTTTTTATGGCATTTCGACGTGTTCACATATGTGTGTCTCTACCTTTCTTGTGCTTTATCTTTGACTCTTCTCCTGTTTTTTTTTTCCCGTTTGTTTTGTTCTGTCCTGTTCTGGTTTGTTTGTTAGCCTCAACACAAATTAAGGGAACAGTTCCTTGCCTCCTCCATTTCCCCCCTGGACTAACAAGACTTTATAGACTTGATTTCTTTAAACAAATGGATTCTGGGTTGAGTCACTTTCCTCCCAAGACACCCTGGTCTCCTAATACTCATGTCTTTCTAAGCCTACTTGATGCACAAGTCATAATCTGAATTACTCCCGTCATTTCCCCTGCCCACCTCCATTCCCATTATAAGAGCTGATAGGGAAATAAAAGTAACACTAATATAATGCCAGGGTCTTCTCCAAACCTGTAGTGTCTAACCACAGAGAAGGGCCATCAGTCCCACCTGGAGATCCTGTTACATGTCCATGATCATCTCCCCCACGTGTCCTACTGGACTCTCGTTCTTTTCCAGACTTTCCCCTCTGTGCTTTCCTCAGAGACCTGTGTCTCCCACTCCATGGGGAAAACTGATTCGAGCTGCCATGATTTCTGACAATTTTCTTCCCTCACACCTACAAAATTGTCCACAGCTGTATCCGCCTCAACTCTTTCCTGTTAGTCCCCAGGGAAAACTTGTCTAGTCATTTTCCCAGAGATTATCCTACAAATCCTGCTATGACACCACTCTCTGAGATATTGCTTTTAAAAGTATCATCTTTCTCCCTTACATTTTTAATCTTTCCATGGTCTCCTTTTCTATGATTCATAGATATATTCATGTCTTCCATTACAAATATTCTCCAGTGGTTACAATCCTGTTTGTTTGCTAGGTGAGCTTTTATATAGCAGTCCATCTTGGCTTTTCAGTTTTCATATTCTGGTTATGCTTCCTCATAGTTAGACACCCATTAAAAACTATATTCAAACGGTTGACATTTTCTCTGTCAAATAAATTCAACCTGTTTGATTTCAACCCTGTTTGTATTGTGTGTTTGTGTGATCTTGTTTTGTTGTTTGGAGACAGGGCCACTATGTGGCCTTGGCTGGCCTGAAACTTGCTGTGCAGACTAAGGTGGCCTTGAACTCAGAGATTTACCTCCCTCTGTCTTCCAAGTGCTGAGATAAAAAGTGTGTGCCACCACGATGGACTGCTTCAACTTCCCTAAGCAACCACCATACCCTGTTAGTCACTCCGTTCTTGAAGCACTGATGTCATCTGTTACCTATCGGGCTGCTTTCTCAGATTCTTCCCAGAATTCCATACTGTGCTGGCTCCATTTATCCTCTTCCCATTCCCACCCTTCTGCTCTTTTTCTTATTTCTTCCTCTAATTCAGGGGTTCTCAACTTTCCAATGCTGTCACTCTAATGTAGTTCCTCATGTTGTGGTGACCCCCAAGCATAAAATTGTTCTCATTCCCGCTTCATACCTGTAATTTTCCCACTGTTATGAATCATAATGTAAATATCTGATATGCAGGAGATCTGATGTGTGACACTAACGGCTCGCGACCCACAGGTTGAGAACCACTGCTCTAGAATTTTTCATTCATTCCTGTGGCTTTGATGACAACTAGAATAGAACCTGCGTGTGACCTGCCGTCCTGTCTTCCACCTTGTAGTCCATCATCCCAAGAAACCATAGCTCTGGCCGTACTTATTACATGTGAAGTTCTTCCTAACTCTTCCTATATCATTTATATAAAGAATATATTATTTCCTTCATGTATCATTTCCCTTGCCTGGAATTATATAAATCATATATTATTTCCTTCACATTTTATTTCCTCTGCCTGGAATACCCATCCATGCTAGCTAGTATATTCAACTTGACACAGGCTAGAATTGTCTGAAAGGAGGGAACCTCAATTGAGAAAACAAGAAAATGCCTCCATAAGATCCAACTATAAGGCTTTTTTTAATTTTAATTTTTTTTTAAATTTATTTTTTTGTTTGCTAATTTTTTTAATTTTTTCATACTTTATTTACATTTCAAATGTTTCCCCCTTTCCAGATCTCCCCTTTGGAACCTCCCTATCCCCTTTCCCCTCCCCCTGCCTCTATGGGGGGTATTCCCCCAACCACCCACTCTCATCTTCCCTCCTTACCCTCCAGCCCAAGGGCCTCTGCTTCCCCTGATGGCTAACACCCCCCTCCTTTGCCGCATATGTGGCCAGCACCATGGATCCCTCCATGTGTATTCTTTGGTTGGTGATACAGTCTTCTTCAGGAGCATCGGGGGGGGGGGGGTGTCAGACCAGTTACCACTGTTGCTGCCTCCCTGGGGCTGCAAACTCCCTCAGCTCCTTCAGTCCCTTCTCCAACTCCTCCATCTGGGACTTCACTCTCAGCCCAATGGTTGCTATGAAGTGACTCTTGGGTAATCTGAACTTTTGGGCTAATAACCACTTACAAGTGAGTACATACTAAAAAATTATTTTTATTTATTATATGTAAGTACACTGTAGCTGTCTTCAGACATTTTTTCTTCTCACTCCTGCCCCACTCGCTCCAGCCCTGCTTGCTGTAGCTGTCTTCAGACACCCCAGAAGAGGACATCTCATTATGGATGGTTGTGAGCCATCTTGTGGTTGCTGGGATTTGAATTAACCACCTTCAGAAGAGCAGTCAGTGCTCTTAACCCACTGAGCCATCTCTCCAGCCCTAATTTTATTTTTTTAATTATTCACTTTACATCCCACTCACTGCCCTCCTCCAGGTCATCCCTTCCCACAATCCTTCTACCATCCCCCCTTCTCCTCTGAGTGGGTGGGGGCCTCTCTGGGTATCCCACCACCCTGGCACTTCAAGTTTCTGCGAGGCTAGGCATATCCCCTCTACTGAGAACAAACAAGGCAGACCAGCTAGAAGAACATATCCCACATACAGGCCATAGCTTTTGGGATAGCCCTTGCTCCACTGGTTCGGGACCCACACAAAGACCAAGCTACATCTGCTATGTATGTGTAGGGAGGCCTACATCTAGGCTGTGTATGCTCTTTGGTTGGTGGTTCAGACTCTGAGAGCCTAAAGGGTCCAGGTTAGTTGACTCTGTCGGTCTTCTTGTGGAGTTCCTGTCACCTTCTGGCCTGCAATCCTCTTTCCTATTGTATAAGAGTCCCCAAGCTCCATCCACTGTTTGGCTCTGGGTGTCTGCATCTATCAGAGTCAGCTGCTGGGTGGGGCCTCTCAGAGGACAGCCATGATAGACTCCTATCTGCAAGCATTAACATAGTATCATTAATAGTGTTAGGGAGTGGTGCTTGCACACAGGATGGGTCTCAAGTTGGGCTGATTATTGGTTCGCCATTCCCTCGGTCTCTGCTCTAGCCCCGTGCCTACATTTCTTTTAGAAAGAATAAATTTTGGGTTGAAAGTTCTGTTGGTGGGTTGGTGTCTCTTCTGCTCCACTGGGGTTCCTGCCTAAGGACAGGAGGTGGCCACTTCACGTTCCATATCCCTAGTGTAGTGAGTCACAGCTAAGGTCACCCTCACTGATTCTTGGGCGCCTCCCTTGTCCCAAGCCATGTCTTGGAGATGTGCCCCGACCTCCTTACCTCTGTCAGTTGCAGATTCCCATTCATTTTCATGGCCCTCTAGCCATCTCTCCTGTCCCTCCCTGATCTCATCCTGCATCCCCATTCTCTTACCTATTCTCCCTCCCTCTCAGTTCCTTCCCTCCGTCTGCCTCGTATGCCGATTTCATTTCCCCTTCTAAGTGAGATTCACACTTCCTTGCTTGGGCCTTCTTTCTTGTTTAGCTTCTTTGGGTCTGTGGAGTGTAGCATGGTACCTGTATTTTAGGGCTACTTATAAGTGAGTACATACCATGCATGTCCTCTGGGGCCTGGGTTACCTCAATCGGGATGATATTCTCAAGTTCCTACCACTTGCCTGCAAAATTCATGATGCCTTTGTTTTTAAAAGCTGAGTAATATTCCATTGTCTAGATGTACCACATTTTCTTTATCCATTCTTCAGTTGAGGAAGATCTAGGTTGTTTCCAGTTTCTGGCTATTATGAATAAAGCTGCTATGAACATAGTTGAGCAAGTGTCTTTGTGGGATGTTAGAGCATCCTTTGGGTATATACCCAGGAGTGGTATAGCTGGATCTTGAGGTAACACTATTTCTAATTTTCTGAGAAACTGCCAAATTGATTTCCAAAGTGGTTGTACAAGTTTGCATTCCCACCAGCAATGAGGAAGTATCCCCCTTGCTCTGCCAGCATGTGCTATTTCTTGAGTTTTTATCTTAGTCATTCTGATGGGTGTAAGATGAAATATCAGAGTTGTTTTGCTTTGCATTTTCCTGATAACCTAGGGCTTTGAACATTTGAAGTGCTTCTCTGCCATTGAGATTCCTCTGTTGAGAATTCTCTGTTTAGTTCTGTATCCCATTTTTTAATTGGGTTATTTGGGTTGTTGGTGTCTAACTTCTTGAGTTCTTTGTAAATTTTGGATATTAGCCCTCTGTCAGATGTAAAGTTGGTGAAGATTCTTTCCCAATCTGAAGGCTAGTAGGCATTTTCTTAATTGGTGATTGATGGGAATGGTGCAGACTATTTTGAGTGGTGCCACTCTTGGGCTGGTTGGTTCTGGGTTCTATAAGAAAGCCAGCTGAGCAAGCCATGGAAAGTAAGCCAATAAGCAATACCCCTCCATGGACTCTACATCAGCTCCTGCCTCCAGGTTCCTGTCCTGACTTCCCTTGATGATGAACAGTGATGTGGAAGTGTAAGTTAAATAAGCCCTTTCCTCCCCAGGTTGCTTTTGGTGACAGTGTTTCATCATAGCAACAGTAACCCTGACTAACACACCATCCTTACCCACTTACCACTCCCATCTTTTTGAGGTGACTTTATCCCCCCCCCTTTTAAGACCTCTTCAAGCATCACATGGTAACCTTTGCAAATGTCTCCTCTGCTTCCATACCAAACAAGATGCTATTTAATGGGTATGCTTAATCTTTCATTATAACATTTGCTAACAGTCTGGTGATCTTACTCACTTTGCTCCTAATTGCTCATGAAATATCTGTTGGCTAAACAGAAATCAGCCATTATCATAACTTCTGGTATCCAAGCATTTACTTAACATCCCCACATACACATCTCACCAAACCCTAAGGTTTGTAAGTGTCACAGAAAACTAGTCCTCATAGGCCGAGCTCCTAACAGGAATCTGCTGCTTTCCTCTCCTTGCCTCAGAATATTACTGTTTGCCTAATCACTGTACATGGGGGTTGGCCTTCTTGCCTCTCCTACTTCACTCTCTTCTACCTCAAAAGTCCCAAGTACTTCTGAGCCTATATTCAACATGTCTTTCCAAGCGCCCCCTTCACCCCATCTGCATTGCTGCAGTTCTAATTCATGCCTTCAAGTGTATGATCAAATTTGTTTTTTATTTATTGCACATGTGTTTGTGCTGGCTTGTCTGTATGTGCACCACTTGCATGCACATGCGCACAAAGACCAGAAGAAGGAGGGTATTAAATCCCCTGGAACTGGAGGCACTTGTGGTTGTGAGCCACTTGATGGGGATGCTGAGAGCTGAACCTAGGTCCACACAACTGCAAGTGTTCCTAACCACTGAGACATCTCTCCAACCCCTGATATTTGTATCGTGGTAAAATATAACAAAATGTACAATATTAGCCGTTTTTAATTTTAAAGTTTAGTGGCATTCAGATTGTAGAACTCTCTAGTATTCATCAGGATAAGGAGCCATTTTACCTCTAGGCTAAGGTAATCTCTGGCCAGTCTTTATATCTTAGATGAATCTATGAGCTCCAGGTTCAGTGTGGGACCCAGTCTCAAAAAAAAAAAAAAAAAAAAAAAAAAACCAAGGTGGAAAAAAGGGAGGAAGATATTTAATGTCAACTTCTAACCTCCATATATGCATGCATGTGCACACATGTGTATACACACATGTAAAGCAAAAGTAAAAACTTAGATTAACATTTAAAAGCCTAACATGAGAAAACTAGTCATAGCAAGAAAAGAAATTCAGTAAGAGCCAGAGAATCTGGGAGTTTGCTGTGAAATTGTGTCTCCCAGGAATGTCAGAAGCTACAGCATGTGATTTTCTTGTCATAGCCCGTGGGTTTGGAGATTATAGACTGGTGCCACCAGGTGTGGCTTAGATTCTACTTTAGGACATAATTTCCATATTGATTAATATGAGAGTATAAGAAATCTTACCATATCTGGTCTTACAGAATGAGTTCAAAGCCAACCTGAGCAACTAGTCAGACTGCCTCCAAATAAAGAGTAAAGCTATCTGGCTACAAGTGCATTAATTTTGAGGAATTAGTTCTGTCATTCTTCTCTGTCCCATTGCAATAAATTATCCAGTTGATAAGAGTAGTTCTGCCTCACAACAATCCAGACAGGCTTGGTACTTTTTTCAAGCAATACAACATGTTAGAAAGATTAGGGACTTTGGTAGTTAGGCCGCCATTAAATCTCAACTCCACGACCCACTAGCTGTGAGGCACTGATCAGATTCCCCCCAATAACCTTTGTTTCTGTCATCTAATTGTAATAGAGTTATAATGACTATTAAATATGTGAATAGATGACCTCTCAGGATTTCCTGGCACATAGGCACTGCTCACTATTTCTTACATACAGAACATATCACAAGATTCATTCATAGTGAAACATGGGAGCAAAACATAATAATGGTAAATTATAGATTATATTTTTGTGGAAAAGTTAATTTCACTATAGTGCATATATAATTATATAACTGTACTGGCTGGTTTTATGTCAACTTGACACAAGCTGGAGTTATCACAGAGAAAGGAGCTTCAGTTGAGAAAATGCCTCCATGAGATCCAGCTGTAAGGCATTTTCTCAATTAGTGATCAAGTGGGGAGGGCCCCTTATGAGTGGTACCATCTGTGAGCTGGTAGTCTTGGGCTCTATAAGAAAGCCAGCTGAGCAAGCCAGGAGAAGCAAGCCAGTAAGGAACATCCTTCCATGACCTCTGCATCAGCTCATGCTTCCTGACCTGCTTGAGTTCCAGTCCTGACATCCTTGGTGATGAATAGCAGCATGGAAGTGTAAGCCGAATAAACCCTTTCCTCCCCAACTTGCTTCTTGGTCATGATGTTTGTGGAGGAATAGTAACCCTGACTAAGACAATAACTACAAATAAAAGATTAAATTATTACAGGAGCCTAGCAAAACTCTTCTGAGAGGCTTCATTCAGCAGCTGATGGAAACAGATGCAGAGATTGAGAGCCAAACAATAGGCAGAGCTCAGGGAGTCTTGTGGAAAAGTGGGGGTCTTAGGGGTGGGAAGGAATGAGGGAGCCTTGAGCATTCAAGGATACCACAAGAAATCCCACAGAGTCAACCAATCTGGGCCCATGGGAGCTCACAGAGACTGAACCACCAGCCAAAGAGTATGAATGGGCCGGACCTAAGCCCACTACACATATGTAACAGAGATACAGCCTATTCTTCATGTGGGTTCCCTAACAATTGGAGCGGGAGCTGTCTCTGACACTACTGTGGGCCTTTGTATCCCTTCTCATAGCTGGTCTGCCTTGTCTTGCCTCAGTGGCAGAGGATGTGCTTAGTCCTGCTGTGACTTGATGTGCCAGGGTGTGTGGGTACCCATGGGGAGCCTCAGAGAAGGGGAATGGGGGTAGCAGGCGTAAGGGTGGGACTGGGAGGAGAGGAGGAAAAGCGGCTGAGATCAGGCTGTAAAGTGAGTAAATAAACCGATGGAGAAAAGAATAGAAAAATAGGATTTCTACCAGAATAGTTGTAAATTTAGCTTTTAAAGTTGTATAGAAATTCCATTAAAACAAATAATAGATTTTAACCATTTATTATTTTCTAGGTGAGTTAGCATGAATTTTTTTTTTTTTGCAATGCATTCATGCTCAAACAAATTAAATGTGCCAGCAAATTCTTTTCCAGTTTGACTTAGAATTAGGGGAGAAGAGTAATGACCCTACAGAGACAGATGATCCACTACCATGCGATCTGAAATTCATAGGGTTCTGGTAACCCAAACATTAATAGAAGTATCTCTAAGCGAAAAACAAGGAATGAAGGGCTGGACCTGTCATCGCATGCCTCACAGTCCATAGGAGAGCTTACTTGTCTGTCCTTCAGTTACCTCAGATTTCAGTCTGAAAATGCATAGTCCTCACGAAGTATAGCCCTTGCCTACCCACTAAACTCTCCATTAGTACAAAACAGCTGGGTCTTACTTTAGTGAGCTGCATGGTTTATTTTGGTTTTTAAACAATAGGATGGTAAAGACTAGCCTACAGGCAAATCCTGTAAGATGTTCGGCATATATGCCTACCTTCCTGTTGGCATGACCTCTGGTTGGCAGGTGTATTCTGTTCCTTACAGGAACAAATAGGTGCTTCATTGTGTTTCAGAAGTCGTTGCTTTCTTACAAAATGAAGCAGTTGACATTTTTCTCATTTCTGAGATCAAGTTTTCACAAATCATTCAACCTGGGTAAGCTGAGAAGGTGGTCGATGTGCTAACGGCTGAAATACGGTAGATATCCCAAACATGATACTCAAGTATCTCCTCCTAACCGCTTACCTAGCAGAACGTCAGGTGTACAAAGAGGGAAGAAGAGTAAAAAGAGTTTGCCTCTAAAGAGGAAGCCAGGAAGAAGGACATAATAGTAATAGTTAATATTATGAATGATAAGGGACAGGAGCATATTTCATTAACTAAAAATAGTATTTTATGTTAATAATGGATTGAAATATTGACGGTTTGCTAAGGCTTCTCGTGGAAATCATTTGTTATGAGTTAGCTCGGGGCCTCAGGTTGTAGTTCGGTAGTATAGCAGGGTCTACCATGCACAAGACCCTGGAATTGATCCTAACATAGCCCAATGCCCTGCTACAGCATTCAAGTTAGTATAACCTCACCTTAAAAGACTTTTGTAGCCCCATCACTCATAATCTTGAAGGTTTATCAGGTAGGTCTACTTCACCACTAAGCAAGCCCAATTAAAAAGGCTAATCTGTGAACGTAGTAAGTTTTACCATGAATTTTCTACTTTAGGTATTTGTAGCCTGAGACTGTTTTTAGTGACTCTGTATTACGCACATATATTTATACAGCTGAAAAGCATAATAATAAACTTAAATAAGATTCACTCCAAGCATCGTGTGCATGCCTTCTATCCCAGCACATGGGAGCAGAGTCAGGCATAGCTCCATGAATTTGAGGCCAGCCTGATCTACAATGCAAGTTACAGGCCAGCCAAGTCTATACAGTGAAACCCTGTCTTGAAATTGAAAAAAAAAAAAAAAATTACATTTCCCTTTGAATCTGTTGCCCCATTTCTTAAAGGAAGGCTCCAAGGTTCTGAGTGTTTATTTCATGGTCCTCATCACTGATTGCAGAGTCTTGCTATGTGCAGTCATCCAATAAATGTGCTCTGGTTTCCAAAGCTGTATGCAGTTGACTTGCTCATCCCCTGCTGCATTCTCAAATCGCCTTTAGAATCTTGCTCTGTGTTTTGTTTGTTTGTGAAGGACCAAATAAATTCGGCAAACTGGAGCATAAAATGTGTGTTGCTTGCTAATCATTGTGGAGGGACCACAAGACAGTTGGTTTTCATTTATAAAGACTTTTCTATATGTGACATCAAGAGAGAGGCTTGATTGAGTTTTTGTGCTTCTAGTAAAGAAAAGGAAAGAGGGAACCACTGTTCTGACTCTACCCTCTGGTGTTAAGCAGAGCCAGCTGGCCAACGTAAACGTGCTTTTTCTCCCAGCAGTAGCCAAAGAGCACTACAGAATGCACTCTGGACATTAGGTGGTTGCCAGGTTAATCAACTAAATAAATCACTTTTCTATGACCAAAAAGCATGTCTGTAGGTAACTCCTAGCCTGCACTACTCCGAATAGGAACTTTAAAAAACTATAGCACCGGAAGTCTGGTTGTATCAATGTCAAATCATGTGTGTGCTTTATGCTACTAGAACATTAAATGTTTCATCTTTGTTTTAAGCAGCTGACTGTGAAAAAGAAAGGTATTTGGTATGTGCACATCCAAGACTGCCTATATAACTATATTAAAAGATATTTTTCTCACACAAATCTGCTTGATGCTGCTCTTGTTTGATATGCCATCTTGTTTTTAAATAGTAGATAATTCATTCGCAACTTTCATGCAAGTAATGTATGAAAAATGTATTCAAATGAGTGAAGTGTATATTGTGTGTAACATCTAACATAATCAGGGATCTGAGTTAAAATTTATGCTGCAGTGTTTTTTAACTCCAAATTCTTAGTGCTCTGTGTGTCTCGCTTACAGTAACGTTTCGTTTCTTAGCATGACTACCAGTATGGCTTGGTCACAAGCACATACTGTTCTTTGTAGCCAGAAGATTCCCATAATAACTGCACTTTTTCTTCTTTTTCCCTTTCCCCTGCCCCTACTTAGGTTAGAAAGGCTGGTGGATGTCCTGAGGAAGAAGGTTGGGACAGGGACTGTGAGGACCGTGATCTGACTGAAAGCCACCCAGTCTGGGGGAGCAATCACATCTGGTGACCAGGCTGCTTCATTCAACACTGTGTAAACACTAAAAGCCTTAACTTAGCAAACAGTTGTTAGAAGTGGGACACTCCAACCACATTCCAAGCTGAGATAAAATCAAGTCACAAATGTTTAACCACTTTGCTGCTGACTTCAGTGATTTATCCAAATATATTAAGTACAGGCTTTTACCAACTATAACACTGCAGCTTGTTTTGTGGCTGTTTTATATTTGTACCTTTAATGTAAATCTTTTAGCCGGTGTACTATAAAAAACGTGTGAAGTCAGTCGGGATCGCAGCCCCGCATATGGCCCTTTCTGAATCAAAGTGCAGCAAAGTAAATATTGTCCAAGCCTTAATCCACTGTGTTAGGTCAAAACTTCAAATAAATGCGTTTTCAGTGTAGAGTATATTTCGTAACTGATGGGAGAAGCTCAGACATGAGAGAATGTAGCCTACCTTCAGTGTATGTATGCAGCTTTTGTTCTTACTATTGAAGAATGTAGTATAGATGCCATGAATTAAATGTGTAATTTGCTTTAATAGTACATTAAAATGGCAGTCACCAAGGCATGATTTTTGTTTCACTATAAATAATATATACTGTTTTCAATAAAAAGGGCTATTAAATTAGACTTATGCATAAATATTGTTGGTATCTTTTAATGTTGAGTCCAGGTAATTATCTAAGCATCATTTAAGCTGTAGTTTCTATGAGCCAAGTTTCTGCTCATAGTCTGGGACACTTTTGGCTTAAAAATTAGCATATGCCAGTCAGCATGTCTCTATCCTAAAAGGCAAGAATACATCAAGCCTGTTAGCATTCTTATTAGTTTTTTAGATTATTCTTTTTGCTGTGATAGAAGGAAATCTAATATATAATATACGAAAATTCCAAATATGAGGACTTAGAAAAAAGCATTCTTGCAATTTGGCTCAAATTACTACTTTTGAATTTATTTAAGACATAACTTAAAATAATGAAAGCATAGCCACTTATCGTATGATATTATGAATACTTATGAAAAATATTGTCAATTTTACAGATTGGATAGCTGAAAGGCCAAACCTTGAACAGGATGAAATGGGGAAAAAATTTAAAAAAAAACAAGTTAGTGAAATTTTATAGGCAGAAATATTTCTAAGTTCCTATAAAGTATTTATCACTTCCTATTTTCAGGATAATTATCCTCAGAATGGTAGACTAGACCGTTTCATATGCCATTAGAAATATCCACTTTATTTATCCTTCAACTCTGAAGAGTATTTTGAGGTTCTTTGTCATGCATGAAATATGAATCAAAATACTGATACACTATTTTCTCGTTACTTAATCTGTAAAATGAAGATCCATCTCACTGCATTCAGCTTTGTAATCAACTCATTTCATGCTCTTAGTGATTTTAAATTATGAGACTTACAAGATAAATGATAGCAGGCATTAAAAATAAACTAGTTGCACTTGTTCCAGAGTCACAGAGAGCATCACAGCCTGTGATAGGCCAATGACTCCTTAAACATGAAAGGTAAGTGCCCAAGTCTTCATGCCCTGGAATAGCTGCCCCACCCACCCCCTTGTGAAGACATGGCATCTTTCAACTTACCTAGGGGATGCGGGTGCGTATGGAAAATAATCCATTCCTGAATTTTTTCAACACAGTCACGGGTAAAAGTTGAATTTTCAGCTTGGTCTTTAGAAACAGATACTTTCCTGAAGTTATTTACTCTGAAGTCTTAGAACACCGAGCACAGATAAAATTTTTAAATATTAAATTTTTAAATTTTTAAATATTAAATATAATTTAAATATTAAAAATATTTTTTATAACTGTCAAATGTCACTTCAAGCAACCGGTCCCTGTACTGCTGTACAGAGCAAGAGATTATAAAATAAAACCCACGAAACACTTCTAAGGTCCACCACATCTAAGAATAGGTTCCCCAAAGCATTCAAAAATGTCCCAGACAACTTTTGTCTTGAGTCCTTACACTTGAAAATGCACACCAACACTTTCAAGTGAGCACTATTTTTACGTGGAGGAATAACCATAATTGCTGAAAATCCATTTGCCACTTACTGAAAAGCAGTGCATCTATTAAAGAATTTCATTTGCAGTGTCTCCTTGGGTTTGCCGTAAGCATCACCAAGGCTGTTCCTAGAACAGCATGAGAGTTCACTTCTTAAAAAAACAAGCAACTTGTTTAAAGAAAAGAATACTGTTGGTTGTAACACTTGATCTGCAAATCATGTCACATCTTTTTACATTTGACTCTGCCAGCAGTCACATGATAATTATATATTGTATATATTGATTTTATTGTTTTATGGTCATTGTTAATTATATTGATTCTGATGAGAAAACAAATGCAGAGTTTTTGGAGCTTCCCAGAGGACTGAGGTCTTGTAATGATCTCTCATTTAAACTACAGGTATCTAAGCCTCACCAGAAGGAAAAGAATAGTAGAGCAATTTTTTTTTAAATTTTTTCAAATATTTTTATTGATTCTTTGAATATCTCCTTCAATGTATTATAATCATATTTACCCCTAACTGCTCCCCATAGCTCTTCTCAGGTCCTCCCCTAAATCCTTATCTGCCCCAACTTTGGATCTTTATTTTTTAATTTAATAACCTAGCAACCAAGTTTTGTGCTATCTGTATCATTATTGGTGCAGGGACATCGCTGGAGCACAGCAAAGATTTTAATGTCTGCTGCTACAGAGATGTCCTCATGGTCAAGTCATTTATTGCTCTTGTAGAAAACACAAGTTGATTTCCCAGTACCCAAGTCAGGTACCTCATAGTTTTCTATAACTCTGCTCTGCGGGATCCAACACCCTCTGACCTCCATGCACACAGGTATTCTCACGCAAGACACATAAAAGTCAAGTAAGCACACACACACCATAAATAAAAAGCTAAATAGGGCAGCAGTTAGAAACAAAGTTCTGTCATCTCTGCTACCATTGTTCCATTTCCTCTTTACACATGTGCATGGATTCTCTAGTAATATAGGGATTACATACATCTCCTTCTGTGTAGTTCAACGTAAACTACACACATAAATCCCTTGACATTATCATCACCTCTGTGCACTATATAACAGTATGTACTTTGCCTCATCCTTCACTTAAACATAGGCAGGAGTATTCTAAACTACTTTTAATTTGGTCTGTGGCTAAAACCCAATGCTGCAGTGTTACAAAAATGGTCAAGTATATTTCCAACACACCCTGCTTCCAACCACACATACTTGATAAAAACCAGTTACAGGTAACGTGGTGGGCTACAAGCAACATATAAGCATTGCAAAAAACTTAATGATTAATATCTAATAACTGTGAGTTTGGTAAATAAGCCATTGTGTTTTAAGACAATTAACAAAAATACTTTTTGAGATAAATAGTTTAAGCTTCTATTTTGTGTATTTCCTTATCAAATAAACTGAAGAATCTTATTGAATAACTTACTAATAAAATTTGCTTATTTCACAAAATAAAAGGTTTAAAGATTTATAAGTTTGATAAGAAAAAGGGTACATAGAAATTAATTTGCATCTAGTTTTGTAGCAATTATAATGACTTCTTAAAGTTTCTCCTGTCAAATGGTGATTATATATAAAGCATTAGATGATGTAATAACCTTGACAGATGTTCAGTCATCTTACAGGCACTTTGCGTGGTGCACAGATTTTTCCCATACATTATTGTGTTCTTGGTAACTCATTTACACTTAACTTCTGTATTCAGTTATTGCATACATAACCACAGATACACACAAAAGCATATTTGCCTGTTTAAAATTGATTTGTAAGTCAGTTGTCAGGCTTCAGCGAGCAGCATTTTGTGCATGTTTGGTTGGAAGTGCATGTGGTTTCTGGGGCTTTTAAACAAATACATGAAATGGTTGAAAGATTTATATTGCCCATGCTTAACTAAATATGTCATCTCTAGAAAAGATGTGATTTATTTTGGCACCGTTCTAAAACTCAAATATTTTAAACATTTGTTAAGTTGGAGCTTGCACATTTGAACTAGTAGCATACGTTCCAAACTAGCATCTCAAGTTACCAAGTGTTTTGTAATCCTTTTACTGAAATAGCCCTTACTGAAAAGCTTCTCTATGTCACTGTGTTCTTTAGTATGAGTTTACATCTATAAAGGTTGAAGTTGATTTTAATGTAGGTCTTCACAAATAGAATTTGACAATGATAAATGTGTATTTTTAAGAATCATTAATGTGATTTTTACTGAGAAGCCTTACTATGCTTGCCATTGATTTTGTTGTTCTCATAGTGTGTTTTCAGAATATGCTGGTACTTGGGAAGCCACGCATTTAACTATCCAGTTATTAACAAGGATACATTTTAATGCACCAACTCAAGTGTCTAAAACTTGTATTTACTTTTTAGTCACATAAAATCTCCTATCTCAAATCCTACATGTTTTAATACAGTTCCTACACATTGATCTTAATCAAATTTATAAGTATACAATACTAAAGACATTGTACTAGATGTTCATTGTGAAATATATTGCAGTGAAGAAAATCAAGTTACAAACTATTTATTATTTCCTTAATAAAGATAAAAGTTGATAAGAGCAAATGTATGATGTATCCTACAAGCCTCTTTAAACTATTTGATCTGAGGTTCCTCCTCACTCGGAGTCTCTGGAGCTGCAGCATGAGCTGGACTCCGTGGTGCCTTAGATCCCAAGCAGACCTCTTCCACCAGGTTGGTGGTTCCCACCAGTTCTTCTAAGGGCAGTGTTTTTGCCCTTGAGTTGCCCTTGTCAAGAGTCTTGTTCTTTATGTGGCATTTTGTACCTTTCTTTTGGCAAAAATCTGTGGTAGGGTATATGTATTCTTATGTTTTGTAGAAACCTGCTTCCACTCCTGCTACAAAATATGGCCATGGAGAGAGAGGACACATTTCCTAGGCACACCCACTGGCTCACAGGAGGCACTAGAGTTCTCAGGAAGAAAGCTATTCAGATGTAAATAAGTTATGGTAATAAAATATTACAAATTATTGTTCATGAGATACAAGACAAGTCTAATATCATGTAGTAGAATGGTTTCTAACCTTCTGAGGAAGCTCCACACTGACCTCTATTCTGGCTGTACTCGTTTGCACTCCCACTGGCAGTGAACGGATGTTCCCATTGCCCAACATCCATGCCAGCATTTGTCCTCATTTGGTTTGGGTTTGGTTTGGGTTTAGGTTATTTTGTTTTTCCTTAGACATTATAACTAAAGTAATTTGGAAAGTCTTAATTTGTATTTTCTTGATGGATAATGATTTTGAATATTTTAAAATGTATCTCATATTTTTTGAACTCTGTTTTTTGTGACTAAACCCAAAGGACTGTGTATCCTACTATAGAGATAGATGCCATCCATGCTCATTGCTGCTGTAGTCAAAACAGCCAAGAAATGGAAACAGCCTAGATGTCCATCAACTGATGAATGCATAATAAAAATGTGATACATGTACACCATAGAACATTATCCAACTGGTAAGGAAAATAAAATGATGAAGTTTGCAGATAAATTGATGCAGCTAGTAACCCAAACCCCGGAAGATAATTATCACATGGATGCTCTCCTTTGTAGATGCCAGCTTTGAACCATCAGATAAGCTTCATCTGGAATACTCACGGAGGTTAGTAAGTTAATATAGAGCCACGAGGGGCGATTTTCAAAGGAAGGGAGATAGAAATGAGTGCTGTAAAGGCTTAAAGAGGAATAATGGAACAGGAAGGGTTAAACTGGGATAAGGAGGGAGGGGCAGACAGGATAAAGAAGATAGCACAGGGAGGGATAACACTAAAGATCAAAAGGATTACATTGAAACACTTAAAAGATCATATGGAAATGTACTACTGTAGATGCTTCCTAAAATTATATAACCATATAACATAAAATTATATAATCATATAACATATACATACCGAGTTTAAATGGAGTTACCATATAAAACAGTGATGTCCCTACTGTGTCTCACAGGCTAACAAATGAAAAGCCCAGTGCTCCCTATTTTGGAGTTCTTGACCAGTGATATCCAACAGACAGCCCCCTAATAGTACAGACCATTGCAAATGCTCTTGGTTACCCTCAGAAACTTAGCAGTAAGATCCTATTGCTGAAGGTACCACCTACTTGAGTCATAGGACATGGAGAAATCAAGTTGATATTGACCTGGAAGTTTCATCCCTAATGTCTAGCTTTCATAGAGCTGGAAGATGCTAGGCAAACTACTGGGGGTTGGGGGAGTGATCAGCCTCATCCAGATGGGAACTCTGAGAGGTCTAATACCAAACAGCCTGTCAGCACATGCCCACTGTATAATAAATGGCACAAATGTCATAGGAATGACCATCTCTGGTGGATTTAAGGCCCACTCCATAACATGAAATCTATACCTGGCAATATTATCTGAGCCAAGAACCTGTGGCAAGACAGATCATAATCCCTAGGAGAGAACCAACTACTACTATTCTGCTAAATGGACACAGTGCTAAAAATGACCCCTGAGTCTTCCACTAGCAGTCTTCAGATGAAGATGTAGAACTCTCAGCTCCTCCTGTACCACGCCTGCCTGGATGTTGCCATGCTCCCCCCTTAATGATAATGGACTGAACCTCTGAACCTGTAAGCCAGTCCCAATTAAATGTTGTCCTTTATAAGACTTGCCTTGGTCATGGTGTCTGTTCACAGCAGTAAAACCCTAACTAAGACAGAAGTTGGTACCAGGGACTGGGGTATTGCTGTGATTGCTGACCATGTTTTTGTTTGGAAGACATTGGATTTGGGGACTTTGGATTTGGAAAGCAGTGGGATGTTTTAAGTGGGGCTTAATGGGACATTCTAATAGGAATATGTGAGTGATTTGAACTGTGTGGACTTGGCCCAAGAGGTTTCAGTGGAGAAAAACTTCAGCATGTGGCCTAGAGGCTGTTCTTGTGGTATTTGGTGAAGAATGTGGCTGCTCTTTGCCCTTGTCTGAAGAGTCTGCCTGAGGCTAAGGTGAAGAGACTCAGATTAACTGCATTGACAAAGGAAGTCTCAGAAACGTCCATCATAGACTTTGTTCTCTGGTTAAGTCTCATGAAGAGCATTTTGAACAAGCCTAGCAAGCTGAGAAAGGAAATATAAAACATGATTTGAGTATTAAAGGGGTACCAGGAAGTGAAATGGAGCTGAATCCTGTGTTCTAGGAGATAACAGATTAAGGGATTTGGGGGGCAAGATCCTACCCAGCTAAATTTAGATCCAGGCATGGTGGTACACACCTTTAATCCTAGAAGACAAAGCCAAACAGATCTCTAAGTTCAAGGCCAGCCTGGGACAAAGCAGGTTCTAGGTGAAGAAAAGCTTAAATCCAGGCATGGTGGTATACTCCTTTAATCCCAGCATTACAGGAGACAGAGCCATTCGGATCTCTTGTGTACAGATCACTGTGCAGAGCAAGATCCATGACAGCCGAGCTTAGGCAGTGAAGGAGCTGAGAAAGAAGAAGCTAGTGATAATGTAATAGAATAAGGGGCCATGTTCCACCTCCTGCAAGCAGCAGTACTTGTCAGCCTTGGCCATGTGTCTCTAGCTTTAGAGTCAAGAGGAGGAGACTACTGGGAAAATTAATGCTGGTTAGCTGGAGCTACGAAATTAGTGGTGATTAAGAAGAAACCAGCATCACTGAGGCGAAATCTTCAGGGAAGTGTTTTCTGAGAGCACAAAGAAGCAGTGTTCCAGAGATAGCCAAGGTTGTACCTCCCTGCTACAGCTGTTCTTACTTAGTAATGTGTAAGAGTCACCCAGGTGGTACTGGTTTTTGAAGGCATGAAGGGGTTATGAAGAGCAGCTGAGGTTTTGCACTGTGAGAGGCCATGGAAGGCCATTGGTAAAGATGCAGCCTCAGTTGCAGCTGATAGGCCAGGACTGAAGGGTTCATGCAAAGGATTTGAGGCTTGGCACCATGAAGAGAGCCTATGAGAGGCTGTTGGTGACGCCTAGTTGCACAGAAGACCCCTGTGTATTGAAGATGCCAATATCAGCCGGGCAGTGGAGGCACATGCCTTTAATCCCAGCACTTGGGAGGCAGAAGCAGGCAAATTTCTGAGTTCAAGGCCAGCCTGGTCTACAGAGTGAGTTCCAGGACAGCCAGGGCTACACAGAGAAACCTTGTCTCGGAAAAAAAAAAAAAATGCCAGTATCATGGGATGATCACCCAGAACAGCAGCAGCAGTGGAATAAATCAACCTGAGCTTCATTCCTGTCCCGTATATACTGCTCCTGGTGTTCTTGGCTTACATCCACTCCTACTTGTTACCAATTTGTCTTGTCGCTGGCTACAGTGCTGTCTGCTTGGCTTCTGAATGTCCAGATATGTCTCCTTTGCTGCCTGCTGCCCATGAAGACACAAACTGCTAGAAACAGAGTCTTGGGATAAAGAGCCTTGTGTCTTCTTCCCGGTGCATTTCAGATGTGGTAACACATCCAGATCCTCTTGTTCCAATTGCATCCTCTGCCCATGTAAACTGTTTCTCCTTGTCACGTAGGTTGACTGACCTTTGAATTATGCGGTATGTCCACATGCATGTGATTTCTTGTATGGCGTGTGAGTCGGTAGTCATTGTAAATAGAAAACTTTCAGTAATTACTTCTTGCAATAATTTTTCCCCAAACTTCCTTTCCCTCTGCCTCTGGCTCTTGATGTGTGTTGGGCACTTGACATCTGCCCACAGTGAGTTTATTTTTTTGCTCCTTTTCACCTCTATGTGTTTCTAATATTTTCTGTTGCTTTGCCTTCCATTTTAATAATTATTAGGTTGGGTTTGGGGGGTTGTTTGATTGTTTTGATGTTCTGTCAGTCTTACGCATGGCCTCTTTCATTGAAGATGTTATCTTACTTTTCTTTCTCTAAAAGTTAGAACTGGGTTTCAGCTTCTTACACACGTCTCTTTAGCTTGGGGATACCATAAATGACTGTCAGGACTGTAAGTGTTCTTAGCTTTGCTTAGGAAAATGGGTACATTGTACAGAAAGAGCTTCAGAGTATTTTAAGGCAGTTTCAAGCTTGGACATACTGGACCGGCATGGCCATCAGTCTAGGGCAGACTTTTCTTCAGAACCCAGTCAGCCAGTCAGTCTCCCACTGAACATGTGACTGTACGGCCCCTGCACTAAGAGATGCTTCTTCTATAACTGCTTACAACAGAATCTATCTGTAGTCATCCCTGAGTCTAGCATGCTCCTGAATCTGTTTTTATGCTCCTGACTGTTGAGTTGTACCTTGACCTAGGTAGTGTGTGCACAGGAAGACCCAGAAAGGCTCTGCACCTCTGCAGAGCCTGCTCACTCTGGCTCTCTGCCCTGCTCCCCTCACTCTGCTCTGGAAACTCCCCAGACAGCCAGGGCCATCACAGGGCTCATGGTTTGTTTAATGTTTGGTCCCTTCCGGTCAGGCGTTGCTATCTACTGTACACAGTCCAAACTCATTGCTTTGTGTATTCTCACCATTAATATTTGGGGTTTTTTTGTTTTTTGTTTTTTTGTTTTTGTAACTTTCTTGGTGGACTTTTGTCTTTACTCCTTAAGCTTTTAGGATAAATCTAGGGCCTGTCACTTCACAACCGCAAGTCTGAGTTCTGGGAGCTGGCTCCATTGTCCCTGTTCCCAGCCAGCTGCTTGTCACTTCATTCTTTTCTTCAGTCTCATTTCCCTGACTGCTTTTTATATATTGCTCATTTACGTTGGTTTTCAACAGCTCTCTTTGGTGCTAAGATACCCTCTTCTTTGTATGACTCTGAGAGACCAAGTTAAAACTGACTCGCTATTCTGTATCAGTATCTCACAAGACACAGCTCTTACCTCAGAAGAGACAAGAGATAACTTATTGTGGAGTCAGATAGGAGTGACCATGGTCTGGAAACACAGAATAAAGTTACCCCAAATTTCATGATCATGAAGTTTTTATTATAATGGAACTAAGAAAGCCATAAATTAAGACACTTCTCAAATATATTGGTGGGAACATCGGGTAGGCGGGTTGTAGCAAAATGGGGGAAATTCTGCTGGAGGCCTTGGTACTCTCTGACAGCTCTTTGTTTGGTGGTAAGTAGAGGTCTGTTCAAACTTTCCAAAACCTGCTTATTTGTTAGTCACCAAATGTTAGGTATGACACAGGAGTGGACCCAAAATGCCTATCTAAGTGGCTAAAGATGCCCCCAAATAAATGTAACTTGGTTCTGGGCCCACAACATTCCAACTTCTCCATACCACTGAGCTCACCAGTTAATCAACACCAGCAGACAGCTTCTTACCAGGAATTCTAGTTCACAGCAATTTTAGTGTTAGACTCCAATAATATCTATGCTTACCTTTTCACTGACTTTTCATGTCTTTCCCGTGCCTCCTATGATCCCTGTTCTGTTTCTTTATGCATATCAACTTTGACTATTGTTTTTTCTTTTCTTTTCTTTTGATACTTTATTTACATTTCAAATGTTTCCCCCTTTCCAGATATCCCCTTTAGAAACCTCCCTATCCCCTCCCCCTCCCCCTGCCTCTATGAGGGTATTCCCCTACCCACCCACCCACCCACTCCCATCTACCCTCATTGGCATTCCCTTATACTGGGACATCTAACACCTTCGGGCCCAAGGGCCTCTCCTCCCCCTGATGGCCAACAAGACTCTCCTCTGCCGCATATGTGGCCAGCACCATGGGTCCCTCCATGTGTATTCTTTGGTTGGTGGTCCAGTCTCCAGGAGCACTGGGGGATCAGGCCAGTTGATACTGTTGCTCCCTCCATGGGTCTGCAAACTCCCTCAGCTCCTTCAGTCCCTTCTCCAACTCCTCCCTCTGGGACCTCAGGCTCAGTCCAACAGTTGCTGTGAAATGAATCTTGGGTATTCCAAACTTTTGAGTTAATATCCACTTATCAGTGAGTACATACTGTGTTCATTCTTTTGTGACTGTGTTACCTCACTCAGGATGATATTTTCAAGTTCCATCCATTTGCCTGCAAATGTCATGAAGTCATTGTTTTTAATAGCTGAGTAGTATTCCAATGTGTAAATGTACTACATTTTCTGTATCCATTCCTCTGTTGAGGGACATCTGGGTCGTTTCCAGTTTCTGGCTATTATAAACATGGCTGCTATGAACATAGTGGAGCATGTGTCTTTATTACATGTTGGAGCATCATCTGGGTATATGCCCAGGAGTGGAATAGCTGGGTCCTCAGGTAGTATTATGTTCATTTTTCTACGGGTCCACCAAACTGATTTCTAGAGTGGTTGTACCAGCTTGCAATCCCATCAGCAATGGAGGAGTATTCCTCCTTCTCCACATCCTCGCCAGCATTTGCTGTCAACTTTGACTATTTTTAAATGTCTATTTATTGGGCTGGAACTATGGCTCAGCACAGAGCCTTTGCCTAGCATGTGTGAGGGCCTAAGTTCAATTCCTGGCACCAAGGGTGGAAAAAAACTAGCTTAAAAATGGCTTTTATTCCCCAGATCCTGTCTTCTGCTGTAAAATGAACTGTTGAATCCTTAATTTCAGATTGTATACTTTTCTATTCTACAATGGCCTGTTGATTTTTCCCCTTTTGCCTGTTTTCTTTAATTTACTAGTCATAGTGACTCTAAAATCCAAGTGAGGACAGAAAGAAGACTCAGTGGGCAGGGGTACTTATCCCCAAGCCTCATGACCTGAATTTGATTCTCATATGTCAGAAAAGAAATGATTCCCACAGTTGCCATTGGACCACTATATATTTGCATCTACACACACATACACACACACGTGAATACAAGTATATAAATGTAATTAATAAATATAAATCCAACTGTACAAACTCTAATATCAGAATTATCTGTGAGTCCTTTTCTATCATCTGTTCTGTCTCTTTGGCATGCCTATTAATTTTTGATTCAGTGTCAGTCATCCTGAATCTCCAGATGACTTGGCCTTCCTCTAGAGAGAGGGTTTATCCTTTATTGGGAAGACTAAGCAGAAACTAAGCATCTAAAACCAGGCAAGCACAGCACCAGCTTGGGATTGGGTTGCAGTTTGAATAAAGTTCTGTTACTTTTGGTTTTCCTCTTTGCTATGGACTAGTACACTAGAGCTTTGTGTTGTGAAAGCCATATCTGTATGGAAACTCCTTTAGTTAATCCCACTTTAGCTTCTTAAACATCCCAGTTAGGGATTCTGGTAAATTCAGCTCTGCTGGGTTACTAGAAGGGGCATAGGCATCCATTTTGAGGTCTAGAACATTCCAGAGATACTGCTGGCTTGACTGTCCCTCAAAGCAGGTATTGGCTATTGTGTAAGTCTACACAGAATTGCCACGACCCCCAGGGTAAGTGACCACAGGCCATTGGTTCACCATGCAGTTACTCCCTCCTTCCCAGAATCTTAGCCCCTCAGTTGTCTTTGTCTCAGCCCCTCTCTGATACTTTGAAGCAAATACTCTTTTGTAGTTTAACCAGCTTTTCTAGTTGTTCTTGGCAGGAGTGTGAGTCTACCACAGACTATTCTGCTTGGGAGCAGAAGTCCAGTGAGTCTAATTCGTGTTACCCCAGTTTTCATTTCTGGACTGTTCATTCCCAGCTCATTGGTCATTTTTATAGCCTCTCTAACTATCTCATTCTTTTATCCTTTATTTTCCCCTCGTGTTTTTTAAGGCATGGATTTGATACCTGTTTTCTGGCCATGAATATCTCAGTAGTCATGCTCTGGTTTTGCTGTTACTCCTACACGCAGTTACTTCTTCTATAGGCTGCACTTGATGGTGCCTCTTTAATGTTAGCTTGGATTTGTAAATATTCCCTGTGCTTTGTTTTAAGAGCTGTGTGAACAGCAGATTCCTGCCCAGACACTTAGAAACATGTGTAAGCCATGGATCACTTCTAAAGCTTGATTTGAAATTTATGGGGTTACTTAGATGATACTAATTTTTGTTGAAAAGCCACATGGGAGCTAATTTTTGAGTGTAAAATTTGTATGGAAAATTTTTTGTCCCATTTATTGCTTCAATTCTAGTTTTCTGTCCTTGGGCATGTCCCAATTTTGTCTCCTATACCCTGATACCCATGATAAACAAACTCAACCCTATCCCATTAACCCTGTGTGCTTCGCTTCACTGCTCAGGACTCCTGCTTCTGAGACTTGGGGCTTTTAATGACTCTGTTGGTGGTGGATTTGAAAAAAAAAAAAAAAAGATTGTCATTTTTCTGTCCAATATTTTTAGTTTACTGTAGGAGGGACTAAATAAATCATGTTGGGAAACCATGGTCCAGTTCAAACATTTGGGGGGGGGGCTGCAATGCTGAGTTTGGTATTTACTTGTATACATGAGTAAGATGAGCAATAATTATTTCCCTTCTGAGAACAATAACTGTAGCTCTGGCTCTACCAATAACTACAAACCGTTTTTCATTAGAAAGGAGAAAATGATTGAATGCTCCAAATTAGCCTTGGCAAGAAAAATAACAGCTGCTTAAAATGAAGTTTTTGAGTTATGAGCCATGTGCCACTTTGGTGTATCTGCAGCCGAAAGCTTCGAAAGCCTTAATCAATTAGCCATGTTGCTGGGGAGGGCCTGGTGGCCCTGAACAAGAGCTGCCTGGTGGTGACTAAGAGGTATGTCTGACACACAAGTTCAGACCTTGCAACTCTGTTTTTGTTGTTTGAACTTTCTTCTCTGTTGTAGCTAGGGATCCGGCATGGAATTTAAACCCTTGTGTGGTAACTCAGTCCCTTCAGCCATTGTGTGGTTAAGCTCCTGCTAACGAACTTTCACACTGGCTCTAGTCAGGCAAGACTTAGAAACCAGCAGCCATCATCAACAGTTCTAGTTTTACAACTAAAACTATTTGCTTTATCTGTCTTTGTGACATCTAGATGTTCTTGCCTGCCCAGTCCAGCCACTCCATAAAATGACCTCAAAAAATACTTATGAAAATAGATAAACCAAGATACACACACACAGGAAAAAAAAACCTTAGGAAGTGAGTTTCATTATAGAATTTTATCTGCTCTAGCAGAAGCTTCAAAATGTGTTCCTGTTTTAAAGTTAGGTATTCAGCTAAAACGCAGAGACCAAAATTCCATAACGTTTGAAAGGTGAGAACTGTGAGGTACAGCAGGCACGTATGCTGTCTCATGTGCACTTTCCTTCCCTGTCAATGTTTTTAGTTGCTTAGGGATCCTCTTGATCATGTCACAAAGAATGTCTCAGAGCCGTGTGGATTATGCACACATTGGATTACTAAGGACAAGTGCTGTGTTGAAATCTCTGGGCTACGTTTGCTTCCAAACATATTTTGAATCTAAACTCTAAGTGCCTGAAAAGAGGAAGACAGCTTCTGTAATTCATAACTTAGTTGTAAAGACAGAAATTCAAGTATGCTGGGAACGTTTCCATAGGAATTTAACATCGAGGACATCAGTACTTCTGCTTTAAAGAACTGTGCTTTAGTTAAATGTGTGTTGATCACTAATCATTACTTAGGGCCTTGTTACATCACAGTTTGATCACTTTGCAGAAGTAAAATGATTTTGCATCTTAATCATAGTCATTCATAAAGAATAGCCGAACACTTTCGTTAGGTGACTGGAGGGATAGGGATATAATCTTGTTTGCTGATAGGACTGTCAGGGAAAGCTTTTAAGGTCAGAGTTGCCTTCCAGTTAAAGCTCAGAGAATAATCACTTTATTTCTACTTTTATAAAAACTGCACAAACATACCGTATTATAGGCTGTCAGTTTTAATATCACAAATTATTATTGTCTACATTTTAAGAACAGTGTCTGAGCCTGTTATCCTTGGTTTTCTTATGAGCCAGCTGTCTAGGCCATCTACAGAAGTTCTTTGCTGCATTATTTTATTTTCATGTGTATGGCAAGAAAACCAATAAAAGTCGCAGTCTGTGCTCCCAGCACATCCTCCCTGCCAGTGAGTTCTGATCCTGAACTTCAATTGTTTCATTCATTTACTTACCATTTTAATTACAACTAAATCTACCTTCATTCACTAAAGTCTAAGTCATCCTTCAAAAGCACTTATTGCCACCCCCTACGAGAAGCAGTCCCCAATTCCCCACCCACACAGCCACTTACTCTCTGCTCTGTGTGCCTGGTGGCGCTGTCTGCAGCTCTCTTTTAGGGTCCTTGTTGAGCCTTTTCTTGCCTCCCTATTCCTGCCCTGTCTCCCATTAGAATGCAAGTTTCTGGGGACCAGAGCTTCGCTCTTGTTCATTTCTTTGTGCAGGTAAATACTTGGGTATTCTTCAAAGGTGGGACCTATATTTTCAAACTACATTAGTTTTGGGTGACATTTGTATGATGTGTCTCTAAACAAATTAAAAGATTAAGACTAAATGTCTTTGTCTATAATTGTGTGAAAATAGATTTATCACATCAGATTGTTTAGTGCTGGGATGGGGCAGACATGGTGCCTGCCTGGAGCCTGTCATTGTGTGAGGACACCAATTTCAAGTAGAAGGTGACTGAACATGGTTGCAGCTGATGATGCTAGTGTTTAAGGGAGTTGTTTAGCTGGTCCATTTTAACTCAGATTTTCTTATGTAGTTGTTAAGATGTCGTCTCAACAATCAGAAGTTTGAAAATCTCCTCCAGTAAAGTGAAGTCATGGTTTCCTTTTGCTGACTCTGAAGTTCTTACAATGTTTCCACACTACTGAGCAGTCTGGTTACATACTCACTAAACAAGAGCAAGAGCTAAATTGCTTTCCAGAACCAAGGACATCCAAATTGGTGAATAAAATACGAATTTCAGCCAGTGTGGTGTTCTGGGCTGCTTTCCAATGCTGTTTCATCTGCTTTCAATTCCAAAGTCACTCAATTCCCATAAAATACCTGGAGTTTTGTGACTACAGATTGGGTTCACACACTTTCTTAGTGTTTCAGTTATATATTATTCTTTCAAATCCTGAACTGTATTTGAAGATACAAGTTGTGCATGAATATTGCTCCCCAAGCTATGACTCCAAAAATGAATCTTTAATTACCATTTTCTGCCTTTCTATAGTCCCCGCCAGCTGCTGTCATAGAATATGTTGAAGATCCTCAGGCTTAGGTGTGAGCCGTTCTGCAGACGCAGGTCTGTTGTGTCAAAGGCTTTCTGAAATATTGAAGCATAGAATACTGCTCCTGGTGGCTGTGATATCACCACTCTGAAAACCTGAAGTTGCTTTAAAAGTATTTTTTTCTTACACATACACTCTTAACTGCATCTAAGTAAATACACTTCTCAGTATAGTGTGTGCTTGGAAGCTGTTTCTAGTGTGTATCCTGCAAAGTTAACCTTCTTGGTTCTGATTGACTGCCTGTTGAGGGATTCATCTCAGAAGTGTTCTTTTGTAATGTTCTAGGAAATGTTGCTTCTTTACTTATCAAGGAGGAGCAGACCAGAAATGCAAGCATTGTTTACCATGTAGAAATTTAAAATGATCTTAATGAAGAGTGTCCACATGCTGGCACATGGCCAGATGAATCCTATTTGTCTTAAAGGTGCAAAAAGGTTAGGACACTACCTGTATTCATTCTCAACTTGGAATTCATCAGACGAGAAGGTGCTATTGATTCTTAGCTTTTATATTAAACATTTAAAATTCTCTTAGCTAATAATTTTTTACTTGGGATTATCTTCTCAACTCTAGGATCTCCTATCTCTTTGAAACCACATGTGTAAAACATAGTTTTCTTTTAAAATTTTCACATTTGGGTAAAATAAGAACATGGGAATTGAAGAATCTGAGTATGTGCCATCAGCAGACATTTCCAAACTATTCCTACTGTCCAATTTGTCGGCCACACTGCCTCCCTGTCTGCTGCTAAGAGCTGAAACCCATGCCCTTATGGTTAATGTTTTGACAGATTTTATCGTAAGCCTTGCTGTTGTAAATTCTCTTTGAGCCAAAATTTAACATGTTAAATGCTCACAAATGACTTTTACTGTTTGTGATCCAGAAAAGGAAATAATCTGATATGTTATTTTAAATGATAGGAGTGGACAGTTTTAACTCTTTCAGCATTACATATCAAGTTTTGGAAAAATTCTCATTCTCTGTGCTAAAGGCCTTTAAGTTATCACTGGAACCATATGTACACATTTTTGTGACTAGGGCATTAGAAAAGATACCAAAGAGAACATCATATGATTTATGTGTTCTCAGTAAATTTTATAATCAAAATAATTTCTTTTTAAGATCAAATGTAGCACCCCAAAATATGATCCACTTAAAAACTCTGGAGCAAACCCTTCGTTTATAGGTAGCTTCTCAGAGCTCATGTTAGGGAGACCTCATGATGATTCTTATCTGTTCTAAGCACTCAGGTCATTTTAAAAACACGATCCCAGTCATTGCTATTCCTAGGAGACTGCCGATCAAGATTTTTTTCTCTCTCTAAAACATCTTCAATGACCATGACCATTAATATTTACCTATAAATGCGTTTGTACACAGGCTCAACCGTAGCACGTTAGTGATGACAAAAAGAGTTTGTTACTCAGTGCTCTACCCTAGAATAACTCAAATCAACAAATATTTATTGAATGTCTACTGTGTGCAAATAACCCCAGGCTGGGCAGGTTTTAAAAGCCACCCAACTTTTCAAATTGGCAAATCAAAGCATTATTTTTTTCAAGCATTGCAGAAGCCACTTTTGTGTCCTTAAGGACAAAGTATATGAGGGACGGCAAAGAAGAGAAGGTTAATTCACAGCATGAAAACAGGAGAGAGGAGACCCTAAAATACCACCGATGGACCGCATCATATGTTATGTATGTATGTGTGTATGTGATCGTGTGCATGAGACTGTATTATGTATATATGCATACAAGTCTCTCTCTCTCTCTCTCTCTCTCTCTCTCTCTCTATATATATATATATATATAATATATATATTCATTCCAGAAAACAATGCGTGTATTTGACAGAAATGGCCTGTGCTACCATGACATTATAATAGATATTAACATTTGAATATATTAACATATAAATTATGATGTATAATAATATTAATATTTAAATCCAGAGATTTGCTTTAAAATAGGCTTTACCATTTTATTAGTGTTAAGTCCTATGATGCCAATCATCAAACTAAAATTGTTATTATATAGCAGAGCAAATATTCAACCTAGAGTCTGATGTTGTACAGACCAGCTTCCACTAAAGTCTATTATGGCATGACTTCATCAATGGCAGATTTCTAATCAAAGACTTGACTTCTACAGTGTTACCGCAGAAGTCCCTGAGGAAGGCTTAGTAGGAAAATAGCATCATAGTGAAAGAAGCCACCTCAAAGTTGAATTTAAAGGTTCTAACTGACATGAGAAAATAAATATAAAAGTACTGTAAGAAGCAAACATCAAGGACTTTGCTGTCCTGTTCCAATCTCTGCATTTCATTTTGTTAATTCTCATAAAGAAAACAGTGTCTGTGATCATATCAAGTGACTGAATATACTGTCTCCGTGAGATATTAAAGGGAGAGTGATATAACACCCGTGTCTCCTGAGTGGTATTGGTTCTGGGTGTCTTATATAGAAGACGTGTATGCCTGAGTGGTATTGGTTCTGGGTGTCTTACATAGAAGACATGTGTGTAGGTTGACTGCAGAAGGTAGTACTGAGATTTTCTACTAGGGGTATCTTACATGAACTTAAAAATATTTATTGAAGGGACTTATTTTTAAGGATGCAATTTTTGTCATCTATTGGTAGGCTAACGTTACCTTCTAATGACAATCAAAACAGACTCCAAATAACTTTCATTATCCAGAAGTTTTTCTTTCTTAAAATGTCTGAAATTAATTCCTTAGTAATCTGATGGGAAAATGCTGTTAAAGTCCTTAAAATTTTACATTTACCTAATGGAATTGTTCAATGTTAGGGTTCCCTGTACCTCTTCACATCTTATTTTAGTTACTTGATACACTGATCTGGTTTATTATTTTCAAAGACTACTGATTGCTCCATAGTAAGTTTCTACAATTGTTCCCTTGAGGTATCCAAATGACCTTCTTAACCACAGTAAGAACTTTCCACGTGCGACAGTTTTGTACTGCTTTGGTGTCTTCCATTTATATTCTTGATTGTATCTTAAGTAAAGTCCTTAGATCTATTTTAAATAAAGATTCACATGTGTGAAATCTAATGCTTGTATTCAAGAAAAAATAAGTCTCTAGAGTTCTTTTTTTTTTTCATATTTTATTTACATTTCAAATGTTTCAGATCTCCCCTTTGGAACCTCCCCATTCCCTCCGCCTTCCCCCTGCCAATTAAATTGTCTCTTCCCAACATCCTTTGACCAAAGTTCTTTAATGTTGGGACCCTCTTACCTAGGACCTAGCCTGCATTCACCTGCCCCCTTGTGGTGTTTTTATCCAAAAAGTTAATTTCTGAAACTTGACATGACAGTCTGAGCCAAGAAACCTCATTCTTACTGTTTGGCATTCAGAAGCAGCAAAGTTCTCTTCTACTAGTCAGTCGGTGGCTAACATAACAAGACAAAGGAAATCATTTAAGCTTTTCATTTAACCCAGAGTCTAAGAAGGGATTGGGCACACAGGAATTTAAATGCTGTGGAATAATCTGGAGTAACTTAATTTTCTCCAGAATCTTTGTTAATGACCTGAAGTTTGAGAACTAAACTTTATTTCAAAAGTTTTTTAAAATGCAACCTAACATTGGTTCTATATTGATATGTTCCTTTTTTTCCCCATGAGTGAAGAGGCTGCTACTCTACTTAAATTTTAAGTAAATTTTCCAAGTCTCCTGTCAAGATACATTTATAACTATATAAATAAGTTAACTATTACATAATACATAATCACATATTTTATGTGCTTGACACAAATATGCTATTTGTCCTTCCTCAGCTGCCCTAAGACTAATTATGGCCCCTTTAATTGAAAGTGATAGATTTTGTAGATGGGAAAAGGTTATGTGTGTGTTTAATGAGCCTACTTACCTTGTCACAGATTCACAGTCATTTTTCTAGATGTAAGACTTTAGGATTATGCCTCTGGTTAATAAATAATAATAACAAAAAGGAGAAAGGAAGAAAAGCACTATTCACATAATACAAAATTTGTCTTTCTCTGAGATGGAAATAGATTATTGTTATCAACAAGACCCCAGATAACAGTCTAATGACTTCTATTTCTGTTTGCAGTGGAACATTCCTAGCAGAAAGGAATTGTCTTTTTGCACCCTATTTCATCCCCTTCAGGCCCCTACCCACACCTGGCTGGTTGGAGCTACAGAGAGACGCTGGCTTCCTGTCATCTCACCTGAAGCCTGGAAGAGACAGAGTAGAGTTCTACGCAACCCTGTGTGGGCCCCCATTTCTACTGTCTACCACTGCTCTTTGGTTTCTCTTAAACTTATAACAGTTGATCTACTAACAGGTTCCCAGAAACAGGTTCAGGTTTTGGCAGGCAAACCCAACCTCTTTGTCCTTCCAAAGTACATAAATGCTAAACTGTGCTCATGGTGAGAGATGCATTCCAACCAGGCTAAAAACCAAGTCTCGTTCTGCTCCCAGCAGCTTGCTGCCATTTCTCCCCTAAGGAATAGTTCATGTGTCCGCCCTTGGCATCATTTCTTCGGCCTGGATTAAGCACAGGTGACTGAGAGTCTGCCTAATCTTCACAAGGCATTAGTCACTCTATAAAAGTTAAATTTATTATGAAATGACTTGTTTGTCTTAGCATATATCTTCCCTGGGAAATTGGAAACAAAGGCTTGTCCTCTAAGGCTCCAGACGGGAAAGCACATCCTCCTTTGGAATTTAACCTTAATTTGAACCAAGATCTGTGAAAGAAAAGCACTTTGGTGTATTGTTCCAGAGCTCCACCCTTCTCTCCCCTTATCTAAATGCAGCTACTTTTGTTTCGTGGGTTTTTTACTTCTTCTTCTTCGTCTTCTTCGTCTTCTTCGTCTTCCTTCGTCTTCCTTCGTCTTCCTTCGTCTTCCTTCGTCTTCTTCCTTCTTCTTCTCCTTCTCCTTCTCCTTCTCCTTCTCCTTCTCCTTCTCCTTCTCCTTCTCCTTCTCCTTCTCCTTCTCCTTCTCCTTCTCCTTCTCCTTCTCCTCCTCCTCCTCCTCCTCCTCCTCCTCCTCCTCCTCCTCCTTCTTCTCCTTCTTCTTCTTCTAATTCTCCCAATTCCAAAGCACAGTACTTTCTCTGAGTTTAAAATTTATCCTTAAAAAGAAGTTAAGATACGTATAAAATTATACTTTGAAGGTGAGTCCTTTTATGTAGCCTTAATTCTGAAGTTCTCAAAATTGCATAAGTTCTTGAACTCTTATCCATCTTTCTTGCTCATTTGTTATTTTAAGGTACACTATGAAGACTGTTTTAGGAGTAGGGCCAGCCTGGCCTTGGTGGCGCACGCCTTTAAGCCCAGCACTTGGGAGGCAGAGGCAAGTGGATTTCTGAGTTCAGGGCCACCCTGGTCTACAGAGTGAGCTCCAGGACAGCCAGGGCTACACAAAGAAACCCTGTCTCAAAAAAAAAAAAAAAAAAAAAAAAAAAAAGGAGTGGGGCAAACAGCTCAGTGGTGGGTGCTTTCCTAGCATTCATGTGCCCTTGGTTAGCTCCTCAGCACAGCAAAAAGAAAAAAAAGAGGAAAAGAATGTAAAAATGTTCTTTTTTCCTCAAAATTTACTTTTCTGAAAGTCTTTTCTAAGACACTGGCAAATATTATAATATATGCATAGTTCACTTTGTTAGAAGTAGAGAACAAATACATGTAAAAAAATATATTAGGAAATACAGAGTTGTTTTTAATAGCAGAAAGCACAAGTGAGGTATGATTTGGAAGACCCATTGGCTTCTTGTTTCTGCTGCACTCTCTTGACAGAGCCTTTATAGAGCTTCGCACGCCACTGACACCATAGGTACCACACTCCTTCCATGCCCCAAACTCCATCTCTACTGTCTATAAACTGTAAGGAATCTATTGCAGTTTCAACAACTATCGCTTAAGTTAATGATGAGTTTCTTTAATATTACTAACATTGACCACTAAGCCTGAAATCATCCAAATAATTATCCTTTCATGACTTTTTTACACTAAGGAAAAACCACTAATGAAAATCCTAATGGAAGTTTAGTCAGTCATTTATTCTAAAACACTGATTTCTAAGTATGTGTGTATTATGCCCCTGTCAAATAGCTAACTTCAACTTTACCAATATAAAATGTTCTTAGCAAAAAAAAGAAAAAATTATAAATTCCTTTGGCTGAATGCTTTATTATATCATTATGTCATTATATATTTCATTTACATGGTAATACTGAAATTATTTGGGTAGTCGTGTTTTGTTTTAATTTGGAAAGGATTTGGAAAGGGGGGGAAAGTTAAAAGTATACAATGTATGCTCAATTCATTTAGAGAATGCGGAATATCAAATCAGAGGATCGTTGTTCCCTCTACAGTTAGAGGATTCGTAACATCAAATCAGAGGATCGTTGTTCCCTATCCAGGTCCACTACTAGGTCAGCTCCAACCAACTCATTTTATTAAATTTAACATCAGTTTAATAATATTCAACAATGACAACTCCTATAAGAAAGCATACAGGCACAAGACATAGGACCACTGTAAACCGTATTCCTACGTACAGCTAACAGCCAGGAGAACCTCCGCTCTTCTCTGAGACAACTGAGCTCTCTGGTGGACTGAACTCTGCTTCCAGGTTCTCTTGCAAAAGCCAGCAGGCTCTCAGTCCCTGTCCCCAGCCTGTCGGCTTCATGTCTCCACACGTCCAGATCAGTGACGGAGAAGACACACCATACAGCACTCCCAGCCGTTGACAGGGGAGGGAGAGGAATCATTTCATTTGATGTTTTCAACTAAAGTTGGTTTTCTAAGATCAGAACTCAAAATAGTCCAGCAGATGTGGATATCCTTTGATGCAAAAACATTCACACATTATTTGCTGTCATTACTATCTTACCAAAGCCACAGAATTGGGTGACGAGCACATCACACACACACACACACACACACACACACACACACACACTTTGCATGATGAAGTCTTTGCATGCTCTCTCTTCCTTTTCTCAAGCCTTTCATGACTCAGCATCTCCATCAACCCCACACAGGGTTTCAAAAGTACAAACAGCTTTCCTGTTCCATAGCTCAGCCATAGTGTTGATGTGACCCTAAGACATAAAGAATAGTGGCTAAAAGTGGAACCAAAATGGCAAAAGTCGCAGCCTGTGCCGTGTAGTGATGACTTCTTTGATGAGAAAGCATGTAGACAGAAGTAGTCATCTGGCAGAATATTCACAGCACTACTTCCAATGAAGTGCTGCTTCTACAAACATTTGAAGTGAGATGAACTGCAGAGATTGAATGGAAGCTTCATATTGTGCTTTAGTATATGAAAGAAGACACAAGTTGTAAAAAAAAATAAACTAAACTAAAAGAATCAAACACCATGATCTCCCTGAAGGAAGGTTTCCTGAGGAAAAAGCCCATGGCGTGTGATTCAAAGTAAAATAAGGAGAAAAGAGTGCATCTAGCCAATGATTCCTACTTTTAAACCTGCAAGGAACTCACTTAAGTCTGATGATTCAACATCAAGGAGAAATCTGAGATGAATTGTTGGTTATTTGAATGTTGGTTATTTACCAGTCAGACAGACAGCAGTTCATTTTCAGCCACTCACTCAATCTATTAGTCCCCTATGTAACAAAACTTACAAGTTTTCTTTGGCTTTTTCTCCTTTTTAAACAGAAAACTGTGAAAAAAAATACTGCTGAATAGATTCCACACTGAGGAAAATATATATATATATATATTTTGTTTTACAATGTGCTTACCACAGGCTTAGAAAAGTTTAATTCTCACCATTTCTAACCAACAAGCCAACCAACCAACCAAAATCCACTGTCTATATTCCCCAGAAAGAGGATTTGGAATCCATGCTTGAGCCAAACTGCTAAAACCAGCCACTGCCAGACCCTACTTTGGATGCTGACCCCAACCAAATGGGGCATCAAAATTATAACCACTGTAGAGTTGGTTCCAGAACTAAAAGCCTGGTTCGGCCCCTTCGGCCTGCTGCCCTGGCTTTGGGCCTGACTGGTTCAGCTAAAAGGTCCTTCATACCCCTACTGCTCTGCAGCCTCCTGGGTGGCAGCCATCACTACTGGGTTAAGGATAAAGGCCCCACAGCTCATCTTTCCATCCATGCTACCACCACAGTTATTCCCTGAGCCAGCTCTGCCCCCTTCCAGTGCTAACCCTCGTGGACTCTCAAAACCACCTTCCACTTCTCTTTAACTGTCTATTGCTATTGTGCTTAGGTTCAGCATCGGATATATGCACATTGATTTCTTTAATGATCAAATCCTCTCCACAAACAGACTGGACAACCTTAGCATTTGTAAATACAGCAAACCAAAGGCCCTGGATAGTTTAGAAATAAGGACATCTGCAACTTTCTCACGCTGACAGAAGAACCGTTGAAGCTCTTTGACCACGATGCCCTCCGTATAATGCCCAATAAGCACTGTTCTGCTTCTCACATGCTCATCTGGGCTTTGCTTAGAATCCAGAAGTTTACAGTCACACCATCAGCTGCCTGCCAAATGTCCCTGTGACATTCTTTCACTTGGGCTTTATGTTCCATAACTTGAACACAGCCAAACTCTCAGTTTTAGGATCTCTCTGGACCTGCACCGTATGACCCTCTCCTAAACACTGGAATAATCTGTAAGATCCTGTTCAGATGTTTCCCATGGGAATCCAATGCTATTAAACCAGATGTTCTCCTGCTACTATCACTGCTGAAGAAGCATCTTTCTCCTCCATTTTTCTTTTGTTGTCTTCAGGACAAATGGCAGTACAGACTAGATTTCACCATCCAGCATCAGAGGATGCAGAATTCCTTCCACCAGACCAGACCCTGGATTCCTGTAGTGCAGGCCACATGCCCTGGAAACTGGGTTGTGACTGTGCACAGCAATCCTGCTCCATGGTCTTTTTGATGATATTTCAATGTGCTCGTTGTTATCTGGACATGTGCAGACATCCTTCCTTAGTTTTCTGCTAGCTGCTAGGAAGCACCATGAAGAAACTGAGGCAGCACAGGAGCAGAGATTAGCCAAGCTTCTGCTTTGAGCCCACCCCAACCAACACTTTACATAGCTATTATTACAGATCATCTCTACCACGTGTCTGTACTTGATTATATTCTGCTGTTATTTAAATTCACAGTATAGAACAGGTTTCTTCATGGGCACTATAAATTAACAATGAACAGTAAGTTCACAGTTTGAATACTTTTCTATCTTAAACTCCAAGTTACTGGTTTTCTCAGTTTGCATAGCATGGGTGTATATTTAATGCAAACTTTCCGAGAAGAGAATGCCTTTATACAGCTACTGCCTCACGGCTCTGACATCTTCCCAAGGTTAACTTTCGATGACTGTGTTCACAGCACACATAGATACTCATCTATACTATATCACTCAGGAATTGTTCAATGATAAGTGATATCAAAACCACTTTATAATAGCACAATTGTTATTATAAGCCAGCTCTGGTGGAACACACCTATAACCACGGCACTAAGCATGCAGAAGCAAGCGTATCATTAGTTCGAGGATAGCCTGGGCTACTTAGCAATTCCTTGTCTCAAGAAAAATAAAATGAAATAAAATAAGTCAAGCACTAGGGAAGTATTGTGGAGGTAGAATGCCTGCCTCCTGCATGTCAGGTTCTGGGTTTACAGGCATAAAGACAGATGCCAAGCAAAATGAAAGGGAGAAGGGAAAAGTGCAGACTTTGTGTGTGAAAAGAGAACGGTTTGACAGTTGCTGAAATAGGGAAATAAATGATACAGAAAGCATGAAGGGTGATTCCAAATGCCATGTGCATCACCGTAGTAAATACAACAGAGTTTGCACAACTCTAGCTACAAAAGACAAATAATGACCAAGATCCAGAGTGTAGGGTGTATAGTTCAGTGGCAAAGCAATCTCCTGTGCACAAAGGCCGGAGTCCAATCCCAGCACCACAGACACAGAAATAAAAGTGCATGTGAGTGTGTGCAGAAAACTCTCAAAACCCTGTAGAAATCCAAATAGGTAAAGATGTGCAAACCAGTTAGAATAATCAAACATCAGACTATTCTATCAGCTAGCTAAGGCTGTTAGGTAAAACTATTAAGAAAATTGCATGAGGTATTTATTTTATTGCTATTCATATGTTTCTTAACCACAGAAAAGTCACATAAAATAGCAAAGACAAACAAAGTCCTTAACTAGTAAAATCACAATCTGATAGAATTATAAGTTTGGGACTAGAAATAAGTGGTATATGTCTTTAATTCCAGCACTCAGGAGGCAGAGTCAGGCAGAGCTTTTTGAATTCGAGGTCAGCCTGGTCTATTTAGTGAGTTCTAGGATGCCTAGGGCTACATAGTGAAACCTTGTCTTGAAAAAGACTGTCCGTCTCCAAAAAAAAAAAAAAAAAGAAGTTTTTTGCTGACCTGTGGTATGGGAGAAGCTAAAAGATAAGAAACCCAAGTGTAAAGCATCCAAGACTTAACCAATATATTAATCACTTAATGATTACAAAATAACTCAGTGTAAGAAATGCACAGCATAAGGAAAAAAGCATGTTCTCAGAGGAAAGATCTATTCTGCTCACATTTTGAACAGCTTTCGGTTTTGTTATATTTAGAATTTTTAAATTGTTTTTCTACAATTATATCTTGCAAAGAGGATTAAAAGAAAAAGATAGTAGGGGAGTTGTCTTAGTTACTTCTATTGCTGTGGCAAAACACCAGGATCAAGATGACTTATAAAAGAAAGGGTTTAATTGGGCTTATGGCTTCCGAGGGCTAAAGTCCATGACAGGAGAACAAGGGCAAGGTGGCAGGAAAAGCTAAGAGCTAACAGCTTGATCCAAAAGCAGGAAGCAAAGCGAAAGCACTAGACATCATATGCGTCTTTAGAAACTTCAAAACCCACCGTAGTGACACTCCTCCTCCGATAGGACCACATCTCCTAATCCTGTCCACAAAGTTTCACCAACTGAGGATCAAGTGTTCAACCGTGTGAGCCTATGGGGGCCGTTCTCATTCAGAAAACCACAAGCATGGTAGTGGTTGGAGGTGATTAAGTCAGTATCACACTGATTCTAGGGATGGAGTTAAATAACACAGTGTCTCACCTCAAACGATCCAGTCCTGAAACAGTAACAGCTGGAATAGTTCCAAGGCAGTGGAGTGAGCACCGTTATGGTGACAGGTTCAGAAAGTCTTGGCAGAACAGAGGAGATAGGATCTGACTGTGCCTGTAGGCTTAAGAAAGGCTTCCCTGAAATTCCTGTGGGGTTTGCAATTAAGGAGTCCTTGGTAACTTTCATAAGAATGATTTCTACTGAAATGACAGACAAAATCCAAATGTAGTGAGCCAAGAGGCAAATGTAGACATTGAGTCAGTGGATAGAAACCATTTTCCCCAGGAAATTACTTTCTAACCATTCTGAAAAGATCTAATAATGAATTTCATATTGCATAGTACAATTACAAGCTGAAGGTAGCAATGCTTCTGCTTTCTCTCACGGGTGTTGGTGGATAATTGCTTTCCATTTACACAATGTCGAGGACAGGAATTCTTTCAGCAAGCGCTTATCCCTTGAAGGAGGGTGCTAGCTGCACCTTTGCGGTATCCACGCCTTTGGTTCCCATTCTCTTCTCCTTTTCACATCCTGGAATTTCATAGTCTCTGATCCCAAGTGCCCCCTGGTACCTGGAGGCTCTACTATAGCTTCTCCTTGAAAATGATCCACTAAGCTCCAGTGACTTGAATTTTCAGCCCATACTGCATGTGCCATCTCTGAACTCCTGTCAACCTTGCCCTTCCATTCTCTTCTCTCCTGACGGACATAATAAACCTCTGACTCTAACGTACTTCCAAATCTCCTTTTCTCACCCAACAGCCTCTTACTATTTGCCAACGATTTTCACCTTAAAATGTCTTTGAGTAAAGGTGCTTGTCAGCAACCCTGATACCCTGGTTACATCCCTGGTACCCTCGTGGCAGAGGGAAAGAACAGACTCCTGGTGGCCATGCATGTACTACGGCATGTGCACAGTCACATATATGTATACACGAAATAAATAAACAAACTGATTTTAAAATCCTAACATATCTTACCTCTAGAACTTTCTAATTTTTCACTTTCCAAAGAACAGATTACCATAATCACTCCAGCTCTCTAAAATTCACTTTCAGGAAGGGTTTTGATGCTATATCAAATCTAGGTCATTTCCCATAGATTTTCAACTATATATCAATTTGACTAAAATGCATATTTATCTTTTACCTTTCTGTGAGACCCCTCATGTTCTCCCTATTATTAAAGATAGCTTTTTTTCTTACATACTGATTAGTTACCCCTCCTCTACTCGCAGTTCCTCCTCTCCTCTTCCTCCCACCCAGATCCTATCCCATTGTCTCTCATTAGAAAACAAACAGGATTCTAAGAGCTAATAATGTAATGAAATAGATGAAACAAAAATTATCACATAGGAGTTGGACAAGAAAAAAAGTAAACAAATAAACGGAAAAGAACCTAAGAGAAGGCACAAGAATCAGAGACCCACTCATTCAAACACCCACGAATCCCATAAAAACACTAAACTGGAAGCCATAAAATATATGCAGAAGACCTGGTTCAGACTTGTGCAGGCCCTGTGCATACCTCCTCAGTCTCTGTGAGTTCATATGAGCTTTGGCGATCCCTCCATGTTCCGCATTGTCTAACCCAAACTGTAGGCTTTAATTGTGCAGTGAACTGTGTTATATATGTGAGTGCTTATTCACATGATGATGTTAATATGTGGTTTTCTACCCCGTAGGAACCCAGATATACCAGATTAAATAGATGTTACTCTAGTGTAACAATATACTAGCAGATGGTCTTCACTGAATAATTAACCAAAGTTCACAGAAAAACAAAATGGCACTATAGCTGTGACCACAAATATGTACTAATATAGAAAATATGAATTAAAATGCATTTTAAAGTTCGGTAGGAAGTAAATAAAAGGACTTCATAGAAATAGTGAACACTTCGTGACTTGGGAGAATATCATGAAGCTGCTATTTGCTTCTGGTGATAACACATTTGCAGAATTAGCTGTGACTCAGCCTCTGAAAAGAGCTGCAAAACTCAGAGATGACACAAAGTAGAATACAACAAAGTCTGAAGCTCTGGAACAGGGAGTTCCTTCCAGAGGCTGAAGACACACACAGGTGGGGAGTGGGGGTCTGCGGTCTCCACGGAGGTGTTTGCTGATTGGATGATTGGGTTATACAGCATTCTTTATTTTGTGGCAATCCCTAGGCTGGATTCCTAGAAACAAAGTTCGGGTTTAAATTCAGCAGCAATAACGGGAGGGGAAACATTACAAGTACTGTAGTCACCGTCCTATCACCGACTGTTTTCTTTCTAGACCGCTGACTGATTTCTGAGAGGCTAAGACCCCTTAGAAAGCTCAGAGAAAGAAACACTGAGAAAGAAAAAGCTAAGAAAGTATTATTAGCCCCGTGGAACAAAGGAATAGAAAAACTGGAAGTCTGGTGAAGAGAAACACAGCATTTTATTTCCATCTTGAAATAGCTATGCTCTGTGAGTGGGGCTAAATTAATTCTAAAGAGGCCAGCCTGACCGGCAGGGAAGTGTCTGAGATGCATCCGCAGTAAATTTAAATCTCCTTAGACATTATCACCTAAAATCTGTACGGTTGTTCATTCAGTTAAGAATATCAAAGAATGCCAGGAAAGAAATTTCCCCACTAAAAGTCAAGAGAAAATAAAAGAGAAGAAGAAATAGACCCAGGTACAAATATTGTGATACTCAGATGCACAAGGACTGAGGGTGAAGGGTACAGCTCAGTAGGTACAGTGTGTGTTTACTGGGCATGAGGCCCTGGGTTCAATTCAGAGCACATTGGAGCACACTGTAACACCAGCACTTGAGAGAAGAAGCAGGAGGATTAGAAGTTCAGAGTCATTCTCAGCTACACAGAGAATTCAAGGCCAGACAGTGCTATCTGAAATCCCGCCTTAGAAATGTATGTATCTCAGGGCTGGAGAGATGCCTCAGTGCTAAGAGCATATACAGCTCTCCTGAAGGCTTTGAGTTCAGTTCCCAGCACCACATTTGGTGTCATACATCTGCATGTTACTTCAGCTCCAGAGGATCTGATAAATTGGGCCTGCATGTGTTCACATGTGTGCATGTGCACATACATGCTCTACACACACACACACACACACACACACACACACACACACGCACACTGACGTTAATAATTCATCTAGACATTGCGGTGTACACCCTTAGTCTCAGCATTTGATAATATGAGACAAAAGGAACCTGAGTTTCAGGCCAGCATGAGGGTATTTTACACAAAGTCTGAATTCAAAAGAATCTGAGCTAACCTCTATGTGTGAAGTGATACTACCTAGAACATTTCCAAAAATAAATGAAAGGTATACCTCTAATTCAAGAAACTAGAAAACACAGAACATACTCCAGCAAAACAGCTCCTAAAAACAAATATATATATATAAACAAATATATATAAAGCCAACTATATATAAAAACAAATATATATATAAACAAATATATATATAAACAAATACATATAAAACAAATATATATAAACAAATATATATAAACAAATATATATATAAAAACAAACATATATATATGTATATATATATGTATATATATATATACATATACATATCTTCCAGCTAATAGAATTAAGGGAGGACAGGGAGGCAACCTGAGTCCTGAAGCCATGAAGAGAGGCAGGGACTACCTGGCACTGGAGGAGAGATGCGCAGTGCCTGCTTAAGCCCAAGATACGGTCCAAACTGCTAAGACATCTCTCTCCTGTTCTCCACCAGTAAGCTTGTACCTAGCACCTGGTAATAGCCATAGCTGTTTGGGAGGAGTAAAAGCAGGAAAAGGAACCCCTGCCCTGTTGTCCTGGAGACCCTGCTAGAATCTGAGGGAGGAGCTGAGGCACGGAGGAAGAGAACTTCAGCACTCCAAAGCTCACACTAAGTACAGAGTGACAGCCCAGGCCACCTCTGGAGGGGTTCAAGTGTACTGTGTGCAGAAAAGACTAGGGTAACAATAAAAATGCATTCTCCTCAAATGCTGACTGGATCGAGTAAGAGTCCACAGTGAGAGCCTGATAGAAAGGAATCCATATCTGAGAGATTTATCCTGGGCTTTAATTTTCGTTATCTATAAAATGTGGCATTTATTGTTCGAAGAGGTGGAAATACATTAAAGAAAAAAAAGTACATGCGAAAGATGAAATGAAGTAGTCAACAGAACTGGATTCAGAGATGACCAAAATATTGGGAGTACCCGCAACTTGAATAAGAGGGGAAAATCAAGGGAACAAATACAAAATAGTAAGACCAAGACTGATAGCTGGCTTGTTTGAGAAGCAGAAATCAGAAACAACAAATGTAACCTTTCAAGCTCTATGAATAAAAAGATAACAGCAACCTGGGATGGGGGGGGCAGTTCCATAGGAATTGTGATGCTCCAAGGAGTGAGCCAGGGCTACACAAAGAAACCCAGGGTGGGGGAAAAGAGGGAGTGAGGGGTAGAGGTGAAGGGAGTGTGGGGGGGGTGTCAATTGGTGAGTTCAAAGGAGACATACGGTAACTTGAGGGAAGTGTTTGTCCAATGCTGGTGTTGAGATGTCCACTATTTCCTGAAGCAACTGCTCGGTCTATGGCCTCATGTAGATTGTCACCTGCAATCCACCAATAGCTACCCTTTGCACCCAAGCTTGAAGTAACTGTGTGATCCTCCAACTTAACAGCAAAGCTTTATTCTCTGGCAAACATTCCCAGGCTAAACTATTCTTCAGAAACCACAGCTTAGTTTCTAACCAGATCTAGAATCTTCTAAGTACACCCACTTTATTTTTCTTAACCAAGTCCTGTGGTCTTGTAGGGACCTGTACATTTTCATCCTGTGTGCTGCAATGTAAAGGGGCATTTTTCTTTTTTATGGAGGGAACTCTTACTGTTTACTCAGTTATTACTGAGGAGCTTCAGCCTTGAGAGAGTAGGTCTTGTTTGTATTCACTAGGAGCTTTTATTCTGAATTTTAGGCTAGAAATGATGTGCCAACCCTGACAAGTAGCGAACAGTAGTATGGTCAAAACCCGTGGTCTTTGACAAAGTAATTAAGGCAAGATTGCAGGTGGAGTAATGGGGAACGTTGACAAGCACACACAAATTAATTGCTGGTACATGAGGGGTGACTCAGGGGTGAAAATGATTATTGTGGTTGAATGACTAAGAAAATAAAAAATATGAAAATGTAAGGGAGCCTTGTTATTGAAAAATGCTTTTATTTAAGTATGTGGATTATCCATCAGGTACCATGTAGACAAGTGTAAAAGTCAATAGAAGTTCTTGTTTAAAAAACAATGAGTCTCGAGAAACCAAAACAAAAAACAAAACAAACAAACAAACAAACAAAAAACCAATGAATATGAACTGTCAGCCAGTGGTGGATGTGGTGGCACAAGCCATGAAACAAAGGAGCAAAGAGCTTGCCAGTGTCCCCTGGGTGAGACCATCAGACACTGACAGTTGAGCTTGTTGGGTTTGTTGCTTGTTGAAAATAAGTGAGGCCACACACCAAGGGAAGTGGGCGTTTCCATTTAAGGTTATCAATACAGGATCGTGGTTTGTGGTAGGTGATTGGTAGAAAGTTCAGGACATAAACTTTGAGTTGGAAGTTGTTGAGATGCGGGGGGTTGGGTATCTTCCTTAAACCTTAACTTGAAAGAGAAAAATCAAAAATGAAGCTAAAACTATAATTTGCCAAGAATAGGGAATTCTGTTACTTGGGGTGGTGGAATGTTTACTCTGCCGTGGTTTTCCCAGATACCTTGTTCTTATGTGGGCTTAGACAAAAACTACAATTCTTTTTGTCTTGTTTTTGTCTGAGTCTTCTGGTTACAGAGTGGCCTCATCTAGTACTGGTGCTTGGTAAAATCATTTGTTGCATAAGTTGTCCTTAAAAAGAAGACAGGACTCCCCCACCAGAGCTGAGGAAGTTGATATTGGTATAGAAGTAGGAATAGCAAATTGAAACAGGTACCCTGGAGGGACAGACCATAGGTGAAATCATCCTCTCTATTAAGATCCTAACTAGAACGGGAGATGAAAAAGTGCAGAAGTTTATGTCGGTTAAGAAACTGTTTGGTGTCTCCACAAAGATGCTGCCTTTTACTAAGTTGTCTGTTGTATTAAATTACAAAGTGTCACTTTTGCTGTGTCATGAATTCCCCAAGGATTTAGGAGTGTACATCCTTTAGCCTCTGAAAACTAGAGTACCTTACCATCCTTTATGAGTGATACAAATTCTCTTTCTCCAAATACTTATGCTGGTTTAAATATTACTCAATACACATAATTTGTAACTTTAATTTTGGCTTTTGAGCTTCATCTCTCACAGGAAAAAAAGTGTCATTTTCCAAAGCTAAATAGAACATCAGCCAGAGACAATACCCATCCATAAGACAGAGTCCTTCTGTATCCAGAGCAATAAAATCAACACTCCCAGCCACCACCAGAAAAAAAGAAAGTGAATTCCCCAGTCCTATGGGATTCTGTTTACGGGTGTCTAAATTACTGGATACTTGTCTCATTCCTGGAATTAGGTGTGGTAAAGAGACAACTCACTCAGCAGAAGCAGCAGCAACAACAGATTTCTGTGCATGCCACATAGCCCATGCTCTTGGAGCATCAAAAGGAGATGAAGCCTGATTAACCATTTTGAAACCTATCGGATGAGGAGAAGTCCTTACAAAACAACTTTTATACGCTTTAATTAAAAACGTGTTCAGGCAGCTCAGAGCTGAATGGACTTCAGGGGGAGCAGGGCTGAGCTGGTTGCTATGACGACACCAAATCTTTTCCCGCCAGGCCCTTCCTCAACACAGTGGCTAGCTCTCCCTGCCATTAATTTGCTTCTGTGCCATCTTTCACTCCCCCAGTCTGTCCCCTGGCTAGGGAGGCTTTAGATAGCTAAACACCTCCCGATGCCTCTGTGGTGGGACTCACAGCCTCCTCTTTTTGGCTCTCCCTATCCCTAGTGACCTCTGTGCTCTGTGTTCCTTTTAAAACAAGTTACTTTCCTGAGCTTAAAAACAATTTGTTATTTTAATGACAGTCTAGTAACCACTGTTTACTACCCCTTGCTACAAATCCAATTTACCAAATCATGAGTATGGTTGAGAAGAATTTCATGAAGTTCAACATCATTTATATTTCAAGTCACCAGCTGGCTGCCTGTTATCTAGAGGGATGCTTTGCTCATACCTAGTACTCTTCTTTTGTGTCCTGAGGATGCCCTAAAGAGAAGGGCTCTGTTCTACTCCATTAAAGTCAAATTGTGCTTTTCCTTTTTTAAAAAAACAATTTTGTTCATGTTTTAGTATTTGCCTGCATGTGTATGTGAGCACCATGTGGGTGCTAGGAACCAAACCATGGTCATCTGCAAGAATAACACATGCTCTGTAACCCTTGAGTTCTCTCCCCAGACTCATCTTGTGCTTACCCTTAAAATCTCAGCTTATTTAACAAACAGCATTATCTGGTAAGAAAGGCCAGACATGGTGACATATGTCTGTAATGCCATGGCCGAGTAATTGGTTGATTTTCCAGGCCGGGGTGTGCTTTGGGGCTGTGCTTTACATAGTAGTAAATTCTCAGCTTTCCTGGAATGTCTTATGTCTTCTCCCTTGCTTAATCCGGCTTCATGGCCAAAGACATCTACATAGAAATTGGAATATCTTCTGTTTAGTAATTCTTCCATCCTGTGATGGCTAGCCCATGTGAAGTCACATAATCCTGCATGTGTGCTCTGGCACTAGACAAATTGTTTATGTGAGAATGCCACAGGGCCGTCCTGTTGCTTCTGCGAAAGGAACACAGCAGTCTCCCACATGTGAAAAAATACATGCCAGCATTCAAGGCAAAGGTTAAACCTTCACTTTATGTTGCAAAGACAGTTTATTAAAGGTGACTGACAGGAGTCACTTGCACTACATGCAAATGAGCCTGTCACCAAGATTCAAGCCTAGTTTTAATACGTTAATATAAAGAAGGGTGGGCTTCTAGAAGTCACTGTTTGCTTTATAACCTCTAATGTCTGAAGTTTAAGGCTCAGGTAGAAAATAGAACTTAAGCCAGGTGTAATCCACACCCTGGGAAGGCTGAAACAGGAGGACTGTGAGCTCTGGAGGCCAGCCTAGGCTACATGGCAAGACTTTGTCTCAAATGTAAAGAAAAATGTCTATATACTTCTTCATTAAATACACAGAGTACAGCAGAGTTGGGCGTTTTGGCATGGTTTTTGAAGTAAATGAAAAATATAAAGACTCTACTCTGCGAGAGTTAGTATAAGTCTTAATGTGCTCTATGGGGACAAAAGGAAAGGAAACTGACTTCTATTAAATTTTAGCTACAACATTGAAATTTCTTTCCTCTTCTCCAAGTGTTGAGACCTAAAATCTGAAGGGTGATGTGGGGTCCATGAAAATAAATTTGTGTAGGTTCCCCCCACGGAAAGGAATTAAAAAGCTAAAGCCCCCCCCCCCGTGTCTCCTGACAAGTTGAATACCTGTCTGGAAGCCTTAAATAAAACACACTTTTCCACATGTACCCCAAGCCAGCAGCTCTGCCTTCACTGCCTCCTCTGCCTTGTGGCTTTCCTGGATATGCCTCAATGCTGCTACAGCTACATTCTGTGGTTTGCTTGAAGGTTGGGATAACCATGGTTAATTGGTGAGAACGACCCATCAGTGCCACAGAGTATTTGTTGCTTAAAACGAACAGAAGCACCTTATATCCTGTTTTTAAAACTAGTCTTTATCTAGCAGAACTAAAACTTCAGTGTATTCTTTCCCCAACTGAGAGAATGGACTCCTGTTGGAAGCTTAGTCCTGACCACAACACCAAACTATACTAACCAAAAGATGTAGTCATCTTCGACAGGGTTTCAGTCAGTCTCTCTGTTTCTGTCTCTGTCTCTGTCTCTGTCTCTGTCTCTGTCTCTGTCTCTCTCTCTCTCTCTCTCACACACACACACACACACACACACACACACACTGGGCAAAGGAATTGATGATGCCCATTTTAACTTCCGTGCACCAGAAAAGCAGAAAAGTAAAGCAATGTTGGAGAGTGCTGACAGGGCAGGGACCCAGAGAACTTCATGGCAGTGGGCACCTGCACGGGTTGTGGGCAGCGTCCCAGGGAGGTAGTGCCCGCAGAAGACTTCTGCAGCCTGCTGCGGGGGACATAGTGTTCAGTCAACCCTCCCAGGCTCTTTGGTGTCCTTTTCTGGATACCTAGGGTGAAAACCAATGGGGAGCTCCTCAGCTGGGGGCTTGGATGTATGGCTGCGTATTCTGGGCTCCGGGGTGGAGCAGCAAAGCCAGGACTGAGGGGGGCGGTAGCTAGGGCCACTGGGTGGCCTCCTGCCCGGCGCGCCCCGGATGCCTGGAGCTGGCTGGTGGCCTCGGGAGGCTGCGATGGAGCAGAGTAAACACAGCGCTGCGGGGCCCTCCCCACCTCCGCCCGCTCCGGGTCCTGCAGCGCCGCCCGGCCCGCGACCCCGCCCTGGGGTGCCCCAGGCTGGACTGGCGGGCTGGGACCGCGCCCTGGTGCGGGTCCCTTGGAGCAAGCCTGGTTGTCCCGCCCCGCCTGGCCGGTCCCCTTGGGCAGGCTAGAGTCCTGCTTTGCTCTTTTCGTTGGCCAAGCACAATTGTGTTATTGGAGATAATGAATTCAATCCCCATCAAAGGGCATTAGGCTTGCCCGAGCCCTGGAGTTGCTGGTGCCTTTTTTTAAAAAAAAAAACTAGAAATGAAAGGCTGAGGAGGAGAAGAAAAAAAATTCTCTGGGGAGCCTTTCCCCTGATCGCTGCTTTTGAAGTGAAGGGGCCCGGGCATTGTTGTTCACCTCGTGGCCCATAAGGCTGAAGAAAGCCCGGGCTTTTGATGAGCTGAGAACCGCCTCGGCAATGAGCACCACGTCGGGCCGTAGGTCTGCGGGCAGCATATGTCTCAGGGCACCCGGGCCCCGTCTGGCGCGCAGGACCGTGGGCCAGGCAGGAAGGAGACTTGTCCCAGAGGAGCTGGGACTGGACCCAAGGCCAGTACCCAGAGGCGGGGACCCTGGGGCCTGCCCGAGGCTGAGACTCAATTTGATGCCTCCCACGGATTTGGTGGAGTGGCCGAGGGCGTCCCTTAGGGTACCCTTTAGGAGTCAGAACCGCTTTTCCTTAGGGAAAGTAGAAGTCTTGGTGAGAGCCACAGATCCAGCTGATAGGAGCCATTCTTTCCGCACCCTGGACCCCAGCATTGTTGGCTGGACTGCAAAAGTGTGCACCTCAAAAGGGGACCGCTGGGGGTTTTCCACGGGGAGTGACAGACACTTGACCCTAGGAGGGTGCAAATTTCTCACACAGCCAGAAGGGCACTGGGTCACCTTTTCTAAAAACTTGTTGTAGGCATTTATTTCCATTGCTCCAACCGCGAACTGGCCCCACCTGGATCCATCCTCGCACCCCTCCAACGCCCCACCCGCTCCTCTGAACTCTTTGGTCCACAGAAATCCTACTGCTCCTGCCAGGGCCCTCCCCATCACGGACCTCCTCCCTCTGTCCCAAGGATCCGGGTTATCCGCTCCATTAATATAATAGCCAGGCATAACACAAAGGAAGCGCGTGTCGGCAGAAGGCCTTGTGACTCCAGAAAGAGGCCAGGAACCCTGGACAATGCCCTGCCCACTTCACTGCTCAGTGCAGACCCAGCCAGTGTATCCGCCTACACCTGGAAAAAGCCAAGGAGATCACTGCGGGATCTAGGGCTCAGAGCTCAGCTCAGCCTCTCTGGGCTTGGAGTTCATAACTGGGTGCCTAGGCAGAAAGCTCAAAGATCCTAGGTGGAACCCACAGTTAGACAAATGTTCACTCAAAACGTCCCAGACACCTAGTTAATGCAGAGAAAAATCAGTATTGAGGAGCACAGGAGATAAAAGACACTTATTTCCTTCCTCCTGCATAAAGGACTCTTAAAATTACATCTATAAACGAAACAAACCTCCACAGAGACCCTTACAGTTTGCACATTCAATTGACGTTTTAAAAATAACTCCTCGATGTCAGCGAAACGGAAAGAAAGAAGAAAAAGAGAATCTCAGCTGAGACATGCAAGAGTAACAAACTTCAGAGGAGACGGGAAATAAGCCCAGGCTTCCAGTCTCTTTGATTGTTCCCTATTTCTAGGCACTGCTTTGGAGTGGAGGGGAGAAATTCCAGGTACTTTCTCTTAGGTTCAGGGGCTTCAGGGGCCCCCGATGTGTAATTCTTAAGAGGAGTTTGGGAAAGTAGAAAGCCCCTTTCTACTCAAGTTCTCTTGAGTAGAACTTTGAATCTTGTTTCCTCGGGTGTCTCTGATAGGTTCTGAGCGGGATTTCAACACACTAGCATCTCACCTGGATTCTAAAGTCTGGAACACAGCCCTTTCCTTCCCAGATTTTAAGGGATGATACCCTGCGAAATTCCAAGTAGACCGCAGTTTTAGCGCACTCCAAAGTACCCTGAGGTGGCATTTCTAAGCCTCCGCTCCCGAGACTGCAGAGGAAACGAGGACGTTACTCTCTCGGTGTGGGTGTGGGATCTTAGCTATAGCGATTGGGGAGGTAAGGGAGAAGTTGGGGCAAGACAGTCAGTCGGAGTGAATTCCCCCTTGGTCAGGTTTGAACGTAATTTGGAATGAAAATGTGTTTTACAGGTGACAACTGAACTTCTTAAGTATTCTCCAGTCCCACAATGCTTCCTAAAAGGGCCAGAGGAAAGGGGGTGGGGGTGAGGGCTGCAAACCCAGCTGTGCAAAGTTCAGTGAATGGAGCTGGCCTGGGAGGGAAACAGAGAAATACCAATGGAATCATTATGTCCCAAAGTTAACTATTTGGAAGGAAGAGGGGACTTAAAGAAGTCTGTTGTTAAATGTATTTGGACACGCTAAATACTAACCTTAGGTAGAAATTAAGCTTGCCAGTGTGGCTACTTTTGAAAATGTCCTCTCCCCGCAGTAGATTGACACTAAAGATGTTATGAGCTCTGCTATGCTATTTTGCCCTTGCATTCTTAGTCTCTTGAGACTCTTTTGAGGTATTTTACACTTTTAATTTGGGCAAATTTTATACCTAAATTTCAACATAATTTGATTACCTATTTAGGTCAGGGTGGCTTTTAATAATCTCTTCTTGCACTCAATTATCTTGCATTCTCTAACTGCGTTTAGTTGCAAAGCACATTCACAATTTAAGCATATAGTTAATTTTCAAGACAATTTAAAAAACTTTATTAAATACGTACTACATAATTTAAGCAATTTTATTTTCAATGAGGTTTTTTTCCTCTTGACATATTGAAGTGTCACATTAAAATACATTATAGCTAAATGTTCTATGATATTACTGCTAAATCAACAGAAAACCAATTGATCTTGAGGAAAGGTTAATTAATTTGGGCTACAGGTCTCCTACTTTCGTGTGCAATGAAAAGAATTTCTATTGATCACGGCAGGTTTTTGTGTGTGCGGGTGTGTAAAGAAACTTAATAAGCATTTTCATGGAACTGGGATCAATATTTTAAATGCCAAAACAACAGAATTTTATAATTTTATCATTCTTGGAATTCTCTTCTGTTGTGGCTCATTCAAAACAGTTAAACTCGAGAAAAAAAATGTTTAACAGTTTTCAGTGAAATCCGCCTTCTGAAAGAAAGAAAACAGACGTTAAGAACCTCACCAGCATATGCCTACTTTCATCGCTTATTATTTCCCATCCGTCTGTCTGCAGTGCGGGAAGCAGGAAGGAACAATAGAAATTGAATTTTATCTTTGAGATTTGAAGGTGATCTAGGCCGATCTCACAGAAGTCGGGCTGAGCTGCCCTCTGCTTGGGAACGCTTCGGAATGGTTGTTTAGTTGCGCTGAAGTGAACTTACATATTATCTTAGGTTCTTTTTTGTTTTATTTTTTTTCACTCAATGTTTAAAAAGGTTTCAGATCTGAGTTTCCAAACTCAAGGTGAAAGTAATTATTGAGGCTCCCTTCCCAGGCAGGCACTGCACTCACTGCCCAAAGGTTTTTCTGTGTTACTGTTTACTCCGCGCCGTGGTGGATCCCACGGCCCCTGGAGCTTTCCACTTGGGTCAGTTGGAAGCTTTTTCCCACCTCGCTGCCCCCGCTTCCGGCCCCTCCCCCATAGTGAGCAAAATTCCTAAAAAAACAAAAACCAACCAAACAAAAAAACCTTAGCTCTGGGCGTTTGCTGAGCCCTGTGCGTCCACTTTCTGGAGGATGAAGCATCGGTGAAGAAATCAGGGGCGCGGGAACTAAAACGGGGTGGGGGCGGAGGATGCCCGGGTCGCTCGCAGGCGGCGCTCTCGGGAGGGTCCCTGCGCGCCGCTGGAAGCACAGATGTTTTCTTCCTGGCCCCGAAGCGGCGCCCTGCTCCGGCGATCCGGCGTTTGTGTGTCAGGGTTTCCGAGGAAGGGATTACGCAGCGGGAGAGACTCGGCCAGGCAGGCCGCGGAGTGGGCCGGAGACCCGGCGCCCGGCCTCCTTTGTTGACTTTTAGGTCTGTGGCTCAACAGAAGATTTATTCGCTAGGAGGGGAAAATGCCCAAACAATGAAGAACTAACTGCATTTGTCACCTCGGGATGCTTGCGCGGTCCGCTCTGCCCCCTCTTCCCCAGCAACCATCTGTCCCGGGCCCCAGCCTGCGTGCGTCTAGAGGCGCGGGTTGTCCTGAGGTGAGGTGGCGGAGAGCATGGACGCAGAACCCGGGGCGAAGCCCACGGGGCGGGAGCACAGCCCGCAGGCGCCAGTGAGCCAAGAGGACCCGCCGCTCTGGCTCTTCCCGTCCCGCATCCCCCGTCCTTAGGGCGGCCTGGACTACAGGCACCTCTTAGAACTCTGCAAACCCAGAAAACTGCAGGAAGAGTCAAGGAGCAAGAACCAAGACCTACAGAAACCTGAAGAAGAGAGGGACTGCACTGGAAGTTAGACTTTCGTTTCAGGGCAACAGGAGAAAAGCAAAGGCCGAAGATCACGCTTTTGTATTACATAAGAGTTTGAATTTGCTGGCATTTATTTACCCGTTATACGTGTAACTTTTGAGATCGAAAGCTTTTTCATCTTTGGGGTATGCTTGATGTCCTTTAGAGGACTTGGAATTAAGTTTTGAAATTACTCACGCCGGCAATTTCTCTTCCCTCCTTTCATTAGTCGCAGAGAGCAAAGCAGGGGTTTCTGGATTTTTCTCAAGTGCCTCGTGGCACCCCTTCTCTCATCTGGGGAGGTAATTACGCGATAATTAAGCGACTGGCAGGGCTCTTTTTATCTTGTCTATAGTGTGGAGTGCTGTGATCACAGTACAGACTGCCCAAGTTCAAGCCCTGGTGAGGATGGAGTTCACACAGGAGGGCTCGGGCAGGCCAACCTCTGCTTCAGCTTGTGCTGTTATTGTTGGTGTCAATCCGAACAAGCCTTACAAAGAAATAGGTGGACTGGAAAGTGAGCCTACTATCAAAGGAGATTAATGATTTTGTGATCTCAAACAACTATGGGGTGTGAAGTTGCATTTCAAAGCTTCTTACAAGGCAAACAAGCCATCAGCTTTAAGTTCTTAGAAACAATATTTTAAAAATATCTTCACAAAACACAAAACAGCAGCTACCCTGAAACACTCACAAAGCTCCCCCGGCAGGAATGAATTAACTGCCCTCCTCCCCACCCTCCAAAAAGACTATGATTGCTAAGTTTTGCTTCTCTGTTAATGCGAGGGTTCAGAGTCTGTGGTAGATAACTTAATTTTAGCAGACACAGTTGCTATTTTATTCTTATTCAAATACTTCTCGAACTAGAAAAAAAAATAGGGAATTGATCCTTTAATTTCAAACCAGGAAAAAAAAAAAAGACTAAAAAAGAAACACAGAAGACTTATAACCCCCCTTCCCCCCCAAAAAACAACCTCAAGTAAACATTACCGGTAATAATTGTTTTTGTTGTTGTTTTTTAAAAATCTCAGTTCTAGGAATAGTGTCGGGTTATCTAGCTGCTTTAGTTGAATTCCCTTTGCCACGCCTTACTAGGGACGCATTCATTTAAGTTGTAAATGAAACCATTTTATTTTAATCACACCCCTGGTTTTCTTTGATATCAAATTTCAGAATTCGAAAAATACCCCATTCAGAAGACCTATTTTCAATTCTAATTAAAGATCTAGTTTGGATTTTGAGTGAAGGAGAAAACCAGAAATTCTTTGTCGTTAACATGTGATTTATTTAAATTCCTTAACTGCAAATGATCAGGAACATATTTCACAGATTAAAATCTTGTATTATTTTTGTTATTGAAATCAAAATATCTTAATTACAAATCACATCGGTAAAAATTAACATTTTAATTTGTCATTTTAACCATCACTTAAAGCAATTTCGGCTGTAAAGAAAAGGAATAGACCATGCAATAAATTAACATTGAAAAGGCAAGGAGGAATAATAATGAAACCCATTGGTCTAAAACTAACACCACGTCCAGCCGCGGGAAGTGCATTAACACTGGATGAACCAAGAATGGGGTGGCAATAACTAAAACGGCCACAACTGGGATTTTGGAACTCTGGACCAAATTTTGAAATGCATTTCTGAAAACTTCTCTCTCAATAGTATGAAACTTCCTTTTTCCCCTAGGGTGGGGGGGATCCTTTCAATGGTATACATACACAAAAGCTAATTTTATACATGTGACCTCAGAATGACATGACCATGAAGGCTCTCTGCAAAGCAAGGAGCAGAATTAGGGAGGAAGGCAGCTCCTGAAGAACTGGATTTCCAGGGTCGTGGGTGGGTAGAGAGGACAGTGTGGAGGGGCATCCTTGTAACTTGGTCAGGCAATTTTTGAAAATGTAGCACGTCTATCACCTAGCTATTACCTCTATGTGTTATGCAAAAGTGAACGCGGTCTTCATATCCGGGCACGTATTAAGTCCATAGACATACATATGCATTTCGTTTAAAGACGTCTGTCTGCTTTCTGAATGCATCCGGAATGTAAGCTGAAAAAAAAAATGGCTCCGATGTGTGTAACCAGCTTCTACCTTCCTGCAGAATGGCAGTACTACCTTTCAATATTCTCAAGAGCCTCTACTGTCTATTTGTTTTCTTTACCATTTCCACCTTTTCTGAGTTAAGAGTATTGCCACAGACCTGTAAACTCGTGTGGTGGGCCTAAGTAAGGAGGAGCAAGAACAACAAAAAAAGCACGAACAAACATTTTACAAACGTGACCGTCTTCTCTTTAAATAAGCCCTACAGGGACTAGACTGTGTCCACGGAGGACGGAGTGAACGGGAGAAAGGGGAGGAAGATTTTCAATATATACATTTATGGATCATTAAACGTTGCCAGAAAAAAAATGTTGGTATGGAGTCGGTAGTGTTTGTAGTAATACACACAATGAGTGTTGAATACAATAATAAAGTAACAGGCCTTTGAACTGGGGAAATTTGTGCATGAAAAATAAAACTATTTGGAATTTTATTATGTGGTTGGTTTGGGGTGTGTGTGTGTGTGTGTGTGTGTGCACGCGCGCGTGGTTTTGTTTGTTTGCTGTTGGTTTTTCTCTCCTGCTACCAGGTTGGCCATGCAGACAAACCCTCAGTTCTGGGAGCTAGGAAGTATTTAGCACGGGTCTGGAATACACACCTTGGTAGTAGGCCGGTTCGAGGGCTGAGGGCTCGATGGGGCTCCTCGTGGCCACTGAGGCGCTGCCAAGGGGCAGACTGGCGGGCAAGGTGGCGCCATAAGGAGAGTACTGCAGTGCCTGCTCATATGCCTTGAAGTCCAGCTTGTGCTGCTGCTCTGAAGAGGACATGAGGTTGTTGATGGAGAAGGGGTGGTTAAAGGAGTAATGGGGGTCCCCTTTTAGGTGCAGCTGAGATTCGTGGGGTGCCAGGCCGTGCGCCGGGTGAGAGGGGGGTACAGATGCCAGCGCCCCTGGCCCTGAGCTTATGGGGGGCGCAGATGAAGACGCTGGAGACTTCAACTCCGAAGCGCCCCCTGTCGCCGTGGCCCCGCTGTGGTCCAGAGTCTGGGGGCTGGCGGCGGGCCCGGGGGCCGGCGCGCCCTCTAGCTGGCTAGCCTTTCCGTGCACACCCCGGTGAAGGGGTGACTCGGCGCTGGGGTTACCCGGGCCTGAGGGGTCCTTGCGGCTTTCTGGGACACCCTTGGAGCCGCCGCCCCCGCTCCCACCTCCGGCCCCCGGCTGCTTCTCACACTTGAAACGCTTTTGACGGCGCAAGTAGCAGCCGTTCTCGAACATGTTGCCGGAGTCCGGGTGCAGCGTCCAGTAGGAGCCTTTGCCCGGCTTGTCCGGGGATCGCGCCACCTTGACGAAACAATCATTGAAGGACAGCGAGTGGCGGATGGAGTTCTGCCAGCGCTGCTGGTTCTGACGGTAATAGGGGAAGAGGTCCATGATCCACTGGTAGATCTCGCTTAGCGTGAGCATCTTGCTGGGCGCCTGCTGGATGGCCATGGTGATGAGCGAGATGTAGGAGTAGGGCGGCTTGGCGTGAGGGTAGCTGCGCTTGAAAGTCTTGGCGTCGCCGCCGCCCCCTGCGCGGCTGCGGCCCAGGTTGGACGGCGCGTACGCCATGGGGCTCATGCACGGATTCATGGCGGCAGCGTAGGGACCCAGGCCGTTCATGGAGGCCGCGGGCTGCGCGCCCATGGAGCCCATGCCTCCTGGGCTCAGCGCCGCACCCATGGCCGTGACGCCCGCCGCAGTCATGCTGTTCATGGCTCCTGCAGAGCCTCCGGGCATGCCGGCCACAGCACCAGGACTCAGGCCGGCCCCTAAGCCCGGGTTGGCGTAGGACATGTTGAAGGAAGCCGGGGTCATGTTGCCGCTCGTGGTCATGGGGTTCATGGTCATGTAGGTGTTCATGGAGTTCATGGAGCCCAGGCCCGAGTTCATGTTGCTGACAGGGACAGAGGAGTAGGCCTGGAGCGGAGACAGCGAGGGAAGAGGCCCCGAAGGGCGGGGTTAGTAGTGTGACCCAGAGTTTGGCTGGCCAGGGGTGAGCCCGGGGCGAGCTAACAGCATTTCTGCAAAGCTCCGGAACTCTCTAGCCAGGGCAAACTGTTAGGTACCCTTCCATGACCACGCAAAGATGGCTTACACTGAGGGGGTTGGGAGAATCCTAGCGCTGCAAGCAGGAAAAAATAATGCTCACAGAAAATATGTCCCCGGGAAGATGCGTAATAGCCTTACAAGCCTGGATCAGGGGCTGGCCTCTAAGGTCCCTTCAATTCATCCACGACAGGCTATATCCAAGTTCCACCCCACACCAGCGGTTTGGCCGGGTCAAATTTGAAATTCTGAAAATAGAATTTATGTCTGAGCCCCTGCTTCTTCAATTCACCCCAACGGGGGATTTAGGTTCCTCACCGGCCTGCTTGGGTGATCAACCAGGCACCAGCTAGGCACCCACCCTGTGGAGGGCTGGCAGGCACCGCTGATCGCACAGCGGGATGCATCGTGTTGGCTGCTGTTAAACTCTCACCTATATTGGCATATTTGCCAATATGATCGCCCTCCCATCCCAATTAATCATCTCCCAGCAACCGGCTTTGTCTTAAGAGTTGGTGCCAAAAGATGACTTTCTGTTGTTATATTTAGAAGCAATGCTTTCCACCTATTTGTAACAATCATAATACTTTAAAAGAAGCAAACTTATCAGTTAAATAACGTTCTGGAAAAAATAAAATGGAAAAAATAAGCTGCACACCAGAACAACGCGGTGCATATAATTAACTTTAGTGTGGCTCCACGCTATACAAAACCTTGCATTATTTCTGTTACCTGTTTGTAGTCCTCTGGCAACTGAAAACTTTGGTAACGTAACACAATTTACACACACACACACACACACACACACACCCTATAACTGTTAGTTGTTGCTGCTCACATCAAAGCCTGGGCTTTGGAACTACATGCGTAGTTCGGAACAATTTAAAATTCCCAAGTGAAACTCTACTTACTTTCTCTCAATGCTAGTCTGCTTCCTAATTCTCAGCTTTGAGATGTAAGAAAGCTCTTTCCATAGATGTCTTCTCTGGTGGGCCGAGGTGACCGCATCAAAATTACCCCCCTGAAAGTGGTCTGAGCTTCTACTAAAAATCATCAGCAAGCGAGATCTCCATCAGCGGCAATCCAGAGAATAACTAGCTGGCTAAAAACCACAGAGTCCTGACATAGAAAATGTCGACGCCCTTAAATTTATGTTCATCAGCAAACGTAACTCCATTTGAAAACATAAGATAGATAGATTTCCAAAAGAAGACTCAGAAAGATATGGTTCCCAAAGAAACACAGAAACGAATAAATAAATAGCCATGAAGGTCTTTTCGGATTCTGTACTTTTCTGTACAGATCTTAAAGTACTTTGGGATTTATTTCTAGCCCTCTCTCCAAGATCACGCATGGCTTTCTCAGTAAGCGCTTTCGATAACGGTAATTATACTTTTGAAGGCAATCAGCAGCTGTTTCTAGAAAATACTTTTAATAGGTAGTGGCCCTGCCAGTACCTGATTTTCCTCGCAGTGCTTTTGTGCACAATGTAAAATAAACCCAGTGAACATGCCACCAAGGGGACAATGAAGAGAAACAGGTTCTTGGCCCCGAGTTCTGGAAAAAGATTCTGTTCGCACTAGCGCCACCCAGCGGTCCAAGAGACGAACGACTATACACTTTTCCACAAACGGCTTTTGAAGAATAAGTTTTATAAAATTCAGAAATCATTCATTACGGAAACTTCTGCGGCAGATCATTTTTATCCAAAGTCGGCGGCTAATTAACTGGCGTGACCGAGAGGCCGCCCGGTAAGCGAGCAACCGACTCTCTTAGTTGCTCTTAACTCCGGCCAAAGCCCGCCGGCCAACTCGCGGCTCCCGGGGCCAGGCTCCGGCTCCCGCTCTCTACCGGGCAAAGGCAAGTGCTTCCCGGAGCCGGCGTTTTCAAAGCCCAGAGTTTCCTAAAACTCTCCGCTCGTTACAAGCTCCAGGACCCAGCGGGCAGCGGGGCTGGCAGAGAGGCCGGGTGGGGGCCACCCTGGGAGCCGCGCCTCGGACGAGCCGCCCCCACCCCGCTCGCCCCAGTCCCGGCGGGAGCCCACCTCTCCCGGGTCTCCCCAGACACCGACTCCGGGGAAGCTCCGCCGCCTCCCCGCCTCTCACCTCCTGCGTGTCCGCGTAGTAGCTGTTCCAGTCGTTGCTCTCATGCCCTTCCATCTTCACAGTCCCTAACATCCTGGAGCCACCCTGGCCGACACAACCATCCAACCCTGTGCGGAGCGACGGGCGGGTGCGCTGCTCGGGGCGGGGGAGGGGCGCGGAGCCGCTGCGGTCACCGGAGCGCTCGAGGGCCCAGCGCCACCCCGGCGAGGAGGAAGCCGGGCGCTGTGCGGCGCGGCGTGCGCGGCGGCGGCGCGGCGGGAGGGGGCAGCGCCGGGGACTGGAGGCGGCCGCGGAGCGCGGCGCCCGGCAGCGCCTCCGCGGGAAGTGAGCGGGCGGCCTGTGCGAAGCGAGTGCAGTTGAGCTGATGTGGATCTTACGTCGCTGGAGTGCCCACCTCCTCGTCCTCTCCCCATTTGTCCGCCTCACAAAGACGCTCGCACCTACAAAGCCCGAGGTGCACCTGTGAGGCGGCCGCCCGCCAGTCCAGCCGCCGCGCCTCCCGCCCCGCCGCGCCAGCGCCGCGCGCCCCCCGCGCCCCTCCCGCCATCTCCCTCCCCCAAACCTGGCCCTCACTTTGTTTACAAAGCAGTGTAATTGGTTTAAGCCTCGAGGCTAGGGAAAGAGGAAAATGGGGCGGGTGTGTGTGACCCCCTTTGGTAAAGGAAAAAAAAGAAGAAAGAAAAGAGAAGAAAAGAAAAGAAAAAGAAAAATAGGCGGTGCCTAGAGGACAGGCCAGGGCGCTAGACCCGAGCTGTGCTGTGGGCCGGAGAAGGATCCTGGTGGTGGCGTCAGAACCCCAGTGCAGGGATCCTGCTCGCTGAATGACCCCGAGTTCCCCCTCCTAGAGGTGCTCACCACCCTCTGGACCTGACTGCGACTCGATTCTTGGTTTACTTGGCTCCTCTGCTACCCCATCCCGATTCTTGACCCTAAGTTCAACCCTGGGAGACCACCCCCACTTCTCGGGCTTCGGGCTTGGAAAGGGGGAAAGCCCCACTTTTGCCTCGTCACTAGAAACCCGGTCATCTGAGTCAGCCGAGCAGAGTGACGTTAGGCCGACCTGGGCTCCTGGCTAGTAGAACGGAGGCGCTGCTACGAAACTCGTACCTGCGGCTAAGAGCAGGTGAGTCACAGCACCGTTTTATATTTTTATGACATAACTTTTTTTTTTCCGCCTCAGTCCACTCCACTCCCCTTGTCATCTACAGCGATCAGAAAGAGGAAGAAACTGAACGCAGATGTTTGTGTGATAAGGCAGGCGGATCCTAGTCAAGCCTGCCTCTCTCTGCAGGGCTCCTCCTCCTCTCCCCCCAACCCCCACCCCCTTCTGCAGCCTCCGGGACCGAGCTGGAGGCGACCGTCTGGTTTCAGATAGAGAAAGGTCAGGGGGAGGGGACATCTCCCTAAAATCCGGCGTAAACTGGGAGTGTATGGGCCTGGGCGCTAGAACGCATCTGCCATGCTAAACAAGATGCCAGCCTGAAGCTAGAGTCAGCCCACAATAGTGCCTGGAAGAGGTGGGCTAGGGTATATCAAAAGGTCTTGGGTGACTGTGGAAAATTCTCCCCCACTCAAAGTCTCTCGCTTGCTTCCTTCCAGTTCTTCCCAGGTAGTGGCTTGCCCTCCTATCCAGTGGAAAGAGACTAACCAAAGAGATTAGGCTAGATAGAGTTTGTGGTGGGTTTGGAGAAGGTGCTCACCCCCAAGTGACTGCAAGTGTTTGTGAACATGTATAATACCCCGTGCGTTTCGAAGTAAATGTGACTGTGTGGCCCTCCCTGTGTGTGTTGCTAGATTTCCTTTCGAAGCAATAAACTTTAAAGTCACCAAGAAACTAAAATATTCTTGTTTTGCTAAGCTTTTTTCTTTTTAAGGTAATTAATCTCATTTGAAGGAATGTGTTTTTACTTGTCTTCCAAATAGATACTGGCCCCCACCCCCACCTCGTGCTTTGTTCTTTTAAATCTTTCTTCCTTGAAATCTGGCAGGAGAATCAGGTTAAATCCTTGAACCACATAAATCTCTTAGATCAGCAGGAGAGCAGAGAAGGTGAAGATGTGTAGTAAAGGAAATAAAACAGATAAAAGCATTGGATTACATACAATTCCTTTTTGAACAAAAAGTGTGTGTGTGTGTGTGTGTGTGTGTGTGTGTGTAGACATCACATTATAAGCAAAGGAATGAGAGTGAAATTAAATCCTCCTGGAACACAACAGAGCAGACAACCCTCCCCAATTGCAATTTGCCCCTGTGACTCGAAGTCACTCTCATAGGCTGTGTAAATGTACCTGTGGATATGTGTCAGAAGATAATTCCTTTTCACAATGTTCCAAACGACTGCAGGATCTCCATTTCATTTGTAAAGCATGGGAATGCTTAGCTTCCTCAGTCAGGTCCTGGGGACTTCCAGGGCTAAGAAGCTTCCTGGTTCTTTAGTAGTTGGTTCTCTGATGCCCTCTTGGCTTTTCTACAGAGCTAGCGTGACTTGGACGTTTCCTGTGGGTAGTAACAACTTAGTAATGGCTATAGTTAGTGTAAACAAATTGATGACTTTTGGGGGACCCTGTCACGTGGAAGGAGTTAATTAAAATATCACAGGTCCTTTCAGCCCGTTTTCCAAATCTACTTTGCCCCCTTTTCATGTCTACTTTAAAGGCGAAGGGGGCCATTCATAGCGTGAGACCACACTGAAGTTTCTCAAAAGCATCGTCAAAATCCAGGGTGTTGGTACCGAATGGACTCTGTTCGCTTTAAAGCCTTGATCGCGGTGTTCTTGGGTTTGTGGCCCAACAACACAGCGCCTCCTGTAGTACGTTTCCCGCAACACCGCCGGGCTAGACTGGATTGAACCAGGGAAGGCGTCAGGCAGCCAGGGGCTTTGATTCTGAGTTGACTGACGCCACGAAGAAGGAAATGCAGTACTTGGGTTGCTTCTCTGCATTTAGTGAAGGCCTTTGTGGACACCTAACAAATTCAGTTGGTGAAGTTGTTTAGTGTACCAAAAAGCCAGTTTCCTCCAGTTTAAAAGTGAAACAGTGGGGTCGCTTCTTTCTAAGTCTTTGACTTGGCACCCCCATCCACCCAGTGGCGACGGAAGGGAGGGGGGGCAAAGGGTTGTTGCCTTCACTTTCTGGCTAGTTGGTACCCAGATAGGGAGTCCAAGCATCCTAAACCTTGTACATGTCTAGCTAGCATCTTTCCACCAGTAGGCTCCTATGCCATAGTAAAGAGGGGCAATTAAACCTGCCTTCAACTTGGGGGTGTTTGGAGGGAGGGTCTGAGAGAACTGAAAGAATGCAAGAGAAGGGAGATACCTGGTCTCTTCTGCGAAGCCCAGGCGGAACTTGCCAGGGTCAGGATAGTTGGCCACAGCCTAGGGCGCCCCAGGTAGCCTAAAGCCTAAAGTAAATCGAGGAAGCCAGGGCAGTCGGGAAGGTGAGTTGCGCTGTTATTCGAGTCGGTTTCAACGGAGGAAGCGGCTCTGTTCTTCCCGGAAGCGGATCTAGCTATGACCTTAGGATCTGTTCAGTGCTCACCGGTAGCACAAGGTCCCCTGTCTGATTCGTCGACCTAGCCTCCCCTTCCCAGAGTGACCTGGAAATCCCGCAGGTAATCACGGGACAGAAGGACACAGAGGATGTGGCATGAAAGGAGGATAAAAGGCCATAGGCTCCTGAGACCAGCTGGTGCCTCTTCTGAAGCTAGTGACCTTCGCTGCGTAGCTGAAGACGCCAACAGGGAGTAGGACTTTGTGCCTGGACCTCCAATGTAGCGCCAGCTGGAGTCTCTAGAGAGCTCCCTCCCTGGATCTCCCTAGTCTGCCCCCTTTCCTCGCTGACTCTTCCTCCCATCCCAGAGCTGTGGCTAGGTCCAGGTCGCTGTGGCCCCAGTCAAGCTCGGTGCCGGGTGGTCCGAGTTCCACCACTGGGCCCCACCCCCTCACCAGATAAGAAGCTTAAGTCTTCCTCCCGCCGGGGAATTAGACTCGAAGCAACTAAGACCCGTGGTCTTTAACTGGGTTCAAAGCCAACTCAGATTGAGACTAAGCTTAAAGCTGCACCCAGAGGGCTGCTTTGGAAGCTTCCCCTTGCACTTGCTGTGCGGCGCCCTGAGGGTTCGAGGTGCGCAAGGCTGGGGAGGTAGCTTGGGTGCCTTCCCAGGTGTAGCCAGTTCTGGTCACCGGTGGCCCAGCGGCCCTAACCAGCCGGTGCCACTTCAACCCAAACCAGCCTGATCCCAGCTCAGGGCAAGCGTTCGGGTTCCTGCTCTTTCGCGGCTCCTCTTTTTCCTTTCTGTCCTCACACGATCCTCTTACTCTTTCCTCTGCCATTGAATCTTCATTAAGGAATCAGTTCAGCGCCTGCAAGAAGTCCAGTCTCTAGTAGGTGAGAGCCTTGGGGGCACCTGATAGGCCTCACACCTGTTCAAGTGTGCCTTTGAGCCACACATATGCACCTTCAGGGCTTTCGGTTATTTTGCTAAAAACGAACAAAAACAGGCATTGAGTTTTCCTTCTCTTGCTTCTTGAGTTGCCGCCAGGTTTCAGAAAGTCCCCGGAGTCCGTGATCTAGGCTCCTCCGCAGCCGGATGTCTAAGCCGGAGCTGCTCCCCACCTGGCCTTGCCCGCGGGCGACAAAACCGTCAGTCTGGCCGTGAGAGAGCTTCACCTTGCCAAGATCAACTCACATTTTCATGTATTCAAATGAGAAGTGTTGGGAAGAACTACTTGCCTCTCTAGGCAATCCACAGCCTTGGAAGGAAAAGTTAAGTCTCCCATCTTCCCCGGAGAAAAACATTACCTCCATACCCCCAGGAGCGCTCACCGTTCTTCTCCTGCACCTTCCACCCTCGGGCCGCATCTGGATCCCCACGGTCCTCTTGAGATGCTTGTCCTGAAAGTTAGCTACCACTTCCATCAGCTGAGCTAGTTGGAAGACTTGCTCAGTCGTTAGTCTCTCTTTCCTAAGCTAACCCAAGTTCGTTCGGGGATAGGTGGGGCACACTGGCCTTTAGTATGCCTCTAATTAAAACACAAGGGGGTTCTTAAGGAAGATGGGAAATGACCTTTTCACATAAAGAGCTAGAAAATAAAGTTTTTCCGAGAACAGAAAGAGGGCTAGGGTGGCAGATAACCTACTGTGTGCCACAGACTGAACGGAAGGCTTTGAGATTCCTGGCGTTTTTTCATCTGCTGCCCAAGTGTTCGGTCTAGACTTGGCCCTTCACAGGACAGCAGTCCAGTCCGCGCTAAGGGGAACCAGCCGTGGAAGCTGAGGTCTCTGAAAAGTCAACGAATTTCACCTTTTGCATCGGAGGGTTGCAGCTTAAATGTAATCCTTCCCTAAGGGCAGAAAGTAGCCAAGTGTTTAGCCATCCACCCCCTCTAATCCACCAGAGCCCCCCATTTTCCACACAGCCAGCAGTTTCCCCACATCCTTCAGTACCCTCTGGTGGTTTAACTTTGCTTATTCAAATGTGATTGTCCTCACATTTACATAGTTCTATATAACTGATGATTTTGAAACAATCAACTAAATCATATCATTCATTTACAAAAACAACAAAAAGCATTTCATTTTCCCATTATTCGTGTCTTTCCCCCACCCCCTATAATTTTGTGACTAAATTACAGACTTGGGGAGGGCTTGCTGCTTCTGCTGCTTCCAGTTGCTGTACTGGAGCTGTTTGTCATGGTGACACAGTTGTACTTTTAGGGTTTTATTTTATTTTATTTTATTTTGGTTTTGTTTGTTTGTTTGTTTGTCTTATGGGTCACAGAGCAAGTCCTAGCTCATCTTGCTTTTTCAGTTCAGTTTGTTTCTGAACAGATAGAGTTGTCCTTGGAGCCATTTGCTTAGGTGGGATACTAGCGAGATCTGCAGGGACTTCCAGTACTTCCTGAATGGTGTGATTCGGTTCTGTGGAGTTCCTGGATCAGAATAAGGAAATGTCTGCTCACTGTTGGACATTATGAGTGGTAGCAAGCTCAAAACAGCTCCCCAGAGTGAGAACTTAGGCTTTCCCCAACTAACAGAGCATTAGCCCTTAGCTCCACTTGGGTCTTGCTACAGAGACCTGCTATGTTCTTAGCATCCCTGTACAACAAATTGTCCTCACCCGATTCTTCCTTGTTTGTTTTCCCTAATGGTCACAAGCCCCTCCCAGAACTTCTTTTGAGCCAAGCCTGGAGCAGAATTGACTAGCCCTGAGATTTCCCTGGCTGGCTTCAGGCAGGGAGAGATTCCTGAATTTAGAAAAGGGATCCAGAAAGGTCAGAGGGAAAGCCTCAGACCTCTAGCTTCAAGCCTCTCCAATCTGGGTCTCAAATTAAACCATCAGGTAATAGCAAGACAAAAAGTTTCCCTTTTCTAGCTCTCTGGACATGGATAGATCATAGATGATACAGGTTGGTCAATGTATGGCCCAAACAAACATTTCACTTTTCCTCACTGTGAAAGGGCAATGGCAACAGCACATATCAATAGAAGATATTGATTAAAAGTTAACCCCATCAATTTCCCATTGAGCAAAAATGTTTTACTCAGAGCAGTGAGGGAAAATGTCGGTGTTTAAATAATGTGCTTAAACTGGCAAATAAAGAAAGCCAAACAGATCTCTAAGGTTGAGGTTACACAAGGTATAGAGAGCTTGCTTGCTGCCTGCTGGGTCCCACCCTGCACTGGCTGGCGCCTGGGGCTCTAAGGCTTCCTAACAGAGTTTGCTTAGTGACAGTCACCTTCAAGATCCTCCCTAGTTCCTTTGTCTCCACGGGCCTTGGTAGAGGGAGCATGGCATTATCAGACGTTGGCCTCCATACTCCCTCTACCTGTAGAATACAAAGTATTGTGCTCTGTCCATCTTCCCTGAGTCCTGTTATGACTTTTCTTAAAGAAACACAAATCTAAAACTTGTGGTGTGTTGCAACACACCAACCAGCGAGTCCTCAACTTAATTTTTCCTCACCAAATTTTATTTGCCATGCAAATAGGCATTTGGGGAGTTGTTATGAAAGTACAGCTCTGTCTCCCCTTCTGAGGGTTCTGCCACTCCCCCTGGATGTTTCTGGTGTTCTCTGTCTCCTCTAGGCATCTATCCTGCTCACCCAAGGAAGAGCTGCTTGAAGCTTGGGTAGAGCCAGACTCACTATATACTGTTAGGGTCTAGCAGGTCTGATGTAAATTTGTTTTTCTGCAAATGCTTTGAAGATGCAGTTAGTTTGCTGGTTGTATTCAGCTTAGTCCACTCCCCTCCTCTCACCAAACCAAAAAATACCTTCTATTGTGAATCTTGGATTCTCTCTGACCTCCCCTTGACCACCCAAACACCCCCTGCCGAGAGAGAAATGGTTTCAATAAATAAAGCCGGGTGATGGGGTTGAAGGTCAGTTTACACTGGAGCCAGGGCTTCTAAAACCCCTGCAGGTGCTGGAATGGGGATGAGGCAGGTCAGCCTCATAAGAGACCAGGGAAGAACTGAGGACTGAGGAGTCTGAAGATTCAGGCTGCTGTCTGAGGATGTGCAGGGGTGAAGTCTGGATCTGAGCACCCTGCTGCTATCTCAAGTCTGCTGGGATGCAGACAGACACAGGAATGATACTTTCCTCCTCCAAATGAGGCTCTGGAGGGAACAAAGCTTTGGGGACTGGTGTGACCAAGCCAGACCTGTTCCTATTCCAGGAGTGAGGGACCCTTGTGAACCTGGGAGGGATCAACAGTTGTGGGCGGAGTGAAGTAAGTTGATGAAAAGCACTCTATGTAAAGGGATGTCCTAGAAGCATTGGCACCTCAAGATTTCCCTCCTTCCTGCTGGATATTTAGCTTTGTGGTCCCTGTTTCCTGGTAAATTCCAAGCAAAATGTCCTTTTTAAAAAAGGTTTATTTATTCATTTATTTTATGTGAGTACATCACTGTCTTTAGACACACCAGAGGAGGGCATCTGATCCCATTACAGATGGTTGTGAGCCACCATGTAGTTGCTGGGAATTGAACTCTGGACCTCTGGAAGAGCAGTCAGTGCTCTTAACCATTTAGCCATCTCTCCAGCCCCGCAAAATGGCTTCTGCTTTTCAGTTTTCACTGTCACTATCATCAAGGTGGCAACTGAAGCAAGAGAGAGATGGAAGGCTGGAATCAGATATAAATTCCAATGTAGATTCTGCAGGTGGCTGGCTCCCTATGAGCCTCACTTTTCCTAGTTGTTAAAATGGGCATATTAGAGTTCACCCCATACCAGCAGAAAACAGAGCAAACTGAAGACACAAAAGCAGGAGAGAGCTTCACAGAGTTCGGGGTGCACAGGCAGGCTGGGAGGTTGGGCTGAGCAGCAGGTGGGGGGGCCTTGCCATCCAGGTATACCTTTCCTTCTTCCCTCCAAGTATTTTGTTTGTGATGACCAGCCTGCAGTATCCCTCCTAGCGACCCCAGGGACATTCCTGTGGGGGGACTGGACAGGATGTCCTTCATGTTTCCTGATTCTTCCTTGACTTCGCTCTATCTCAAGTTGCAAAAGACCCTTGGGGGGAAAGAGGCTGAAGGGAAGAAGATGTGTGAAAACCTCACATCTCCCTCTCTGGGCTGAATAGAACTCAACTAGAAAGGTGGAACTCATTTTCCCTTCCCTACACTGCCACTCAGAAAGGGGAAGATACTTTTCAAGAGCTGTGCTCTAGCTACCTTGGGTTCTAGAAATTGTTGTCCCAGGCCAGGATCAATAGCAGTTAGTGGGGAGTCTCAGCATGCTTCCTTCCCGGGCTCTTCCCATCACCTGGGTGGTTGAAGGCCCTGGAGAAAGCCTGATTTAGATTCTCAGCACCCCTACCAGAGGGCTAATAGGAGAGAAGTTGGGAGGTACTGGGTTCCCCCAAGACCTGAACTTAGGGAGAACTGAGATGAGACTACCACTGATCCTTCCTCCTCACTTTCAGCTCACTCCACTCCCCTTCCTTCCCGTGGGCAGAGTTAGAAGGAACCATTTACTGTTCATTTAGAGAAGTACCACTTAGATATTTTCTAAAATCCCCAAGCCCAAGATGTCATTATAACAAGGTATCTTTATTTGCTGTCTTTAAGACTATTTGATTTAAATTCCCTGAAAAAAAGGTTTCTTCCTAGGAGTGCAAGTCCATCAGAAACGAAGCAGGAATACTGGACTCACAGTGGATCCTTCAAATACTAAAGATTATAAATATTACCTTGTGTGTACAAAAGGCTTAGTGGGGTCCTAAAGCTTAATTAAGAAAAACAATACAGCATGTGGAAAGAACAAATCGCAGGAGGGTCTCCTCAGGCATAGACTCATTTGCTGGGTGAAGTTTCATGAATGATTAACCCCTCCCACTGAGGGAATTTGGAAGGGCTGGAGTTCAGTTGTGGGTGGAGGGGCTCTCATGAATAATGTCAGACAAATTTCAGACAGTGCTTGGGTGGGCTAAGACGATCCCGTGTGCAGGCTCTAATAAGTTTTTGACTTCTGCTTCTCTGAGTAATCGGAATGGGGACAGATAAAATATTTCCTTTACCTGAGAATAGGAAAACAACACATCTTCAAAGTTTATTAATTTTTCTTGGGTTGGTACTGGGGGAGGTGAGTCGAAGACACTGGGCCAGCACACAGAAGTCTCGGGCAGTGGTGGCTGGTTAAATGCAGGTTCTGTTTTTACAGCTTACTTGGGGAGAGCTGTTAGTTTTTCTAAGCACAAACCGGGCATTGGTTCTCTAAGCTCAATGTTTAGGCTACAAAGCCGTTACAACTGTCTTACATACCTACCTACAGAAAAAGAATGGTTCTGACCTCAAACTGCTTTACCATGCTTGGAACCATCTCATCAAAGCCCTTTGGAGGACTGCAGTGTACAGGGAATGCTAGATGTCAGCTCCTACCTCCAAGAAAAATAAACTCTTAATTCTCAGCCAAGTACACCTGCTTACATGTATCTTTTCTTTTCAATGGGTCGCTTTACTCAGAGTTTTCCCTCTGCTCCATGCTTGCTATTTTTATCTTACCTAAGAACACTGAGATCAGACCAGGCGCCAGACTTCTGAGGCACCCTGGGGGAAGAGGTGGCTGCCTCATTAAGGTCTGTTGTTAGAACCACCTCAGAGTTCAAGATCTAGGGAAGGACTGGTCACCATGGAGTAAGAGTGGTGGTTGGAGAAGACTGGAGGCAGGCAGTCTAGGTGGACCTTAAGGAGCAGAAACTGTCTCATGCTCTATGCATTTATTTCCATGGGGTGGGGTGGTATGGGGAGGAGAACAGTATAGGAAATGTTTGGGCAGAGATTCTTCTGGATGTTACCCCAGGAAGCTGACCTCAATGGGGGATGCTGTGTGGTTTTCCAGTTGGATTTGGCCAATGAGGGATGATGGTTACTTCTGTGGCTTTGTCCTTCTGCCCCCTGCCTGCTGGGAAGCCTCTCTTTCAGTGTAGCTCTCTCGGATGTGCTCTGCTAACCCCTGATGTTTGGACACGTGGGGTGACCCTCTCTAATTCCATCCACAGTCATGCAAGGAATTATTTGACTCTTTCTTTACCCCATGCTACTTCTTTTTCCTTTAAGCAGCCCTCTGTTTCCTCTGCAGACCTGACAAAAGAAAAAAAGCAGTCTTTGTTTATTTCCCATGTCATCCTTTTAATATTGTAATTCATCATAGGGTTTCTATCTGTTCTTTTGTCTTGAGGTGGAGGCATGGAGCTTCTTGGGTGGTTGTGCTTTTGAAGACAAGGCTGCCTCTGGGTCTAGCATCAGAGCAAATTTGGAGATAATCTGCCTTATACCCATTATACTTACGCTTGAATTTGGTGAAATGCATTTTATATCATCACTAAAACAATTACAGCCCAAACCAAATATTAATAATATCCAAGATTGTTTTGAGCTTGGCTGAACTGACCTCATTGTCAAGGAAGGGTTGAGACTTTTGCTAAATTGTATTAATATAACCAGACTCTGAAGTAAGTCCAGCATTTTGGAACTGCTCATTGATTTAGGTGTTGAGGAAGACCTAGCATCTTTGGCTCCTTCACTTCCACAATATTTAGTTCTATCTAGAGTTCAGTTCTTTTCAGGCCCATGACTTGATAACAGTTCAGTATTAACTAATGCTAGGTTGGTGACATTATAAGTATTTCTTCGTTGTGGAATGGGCTGTTCACATTTTCTTTATCCTTGAAAAACTTTGAGCATTGGTCTGCCTCTCATCTACAGAATTATTTTATGGTGCAAGGAATTGACCCTGGGGACTTGTGCATGCTAGATATATGCTCTGTCACTGACAGACTCATCTGTGATTTCGTTTCTGCCATAAACATTACACATTTTCCACCAGATTCTTATTTGCATCATAATTTTGTTTATTTAACTACATAGAATTTGAACCTCATGGTTTCTGTGGCTTAATGCTTACAAGTCTTCACTGCACAAATCAAAATCTTTCATCCAATTGATTTTTTTTATACAGAATATAAAGATATACTTTTATTTTCCAAACCTTTTAAACTTTGGACAGGCTCTAATTATGAAGAACCTTGTATTCCGCCTGGAGAACTGCATCTGGACTTCCTCCTGTCATGGTACTTTGGAGGTATAAAAGCTGAGAAGTGATAGAAATGAGTTGTATTAGTTAGGATTTCACTGCTGTGAACAGAAACCAAGGCATCTCCTATAAGGATGGCATTTAATTGGGGTTAGCTTACAGGTTCAGAGGTTCAAGGAGCATGGCAGAGTCCAGGCAGGCATGGAGCTGGAGGAGCTGAGAGTTCCACCTCTTAGCTTCCAGGCAGCTAGGATGAGGGTCTCAAAGCCCACGACCACAGTGACACACCTACTCCAACAAGGCTATACCTCCTAATAGCGCCACTCCCTGGGCCAAGCATGTACAAACCATGACATTCCACTCCCTGGCCCCCATAGGCTTGTTCAAATACAGGGTCCATGGGGGCTATCCCTACCCATAGCATAACACAAAATACATTTAGTCCAACCTCTAAAGCCCCCATAGTCTATAGCAGTCTCAACAATGTTAAAAGTCCAAAGATCAAGGTCTCTTCTGAGATTCATTCAATCACTTCACTGTAATCCCCAAAGCAAGACAGGAAACCAGCTGGTCAAACTCCAAACTCTGCATCTCCACATCTGATGTCAAAGCAGTCTTGAGATCTCCAACTCCTTGTTCATTTTTGTTGACTGCAACAAACTTCTTTCTCCTGGGCTGGTTCCACTCCATTAGCTTTCCTCAACAGACAGCTCACAGCTCTGGCATCTTGAACATCTTGGGGTCTCCCAGGCAACTTCAATGTTACAGCATCTTGTTTCAGTGTCTGGGATCCACACATAATCTTGTGGGCTCCTTCAAAGGGCTGGTGTCACTTCTCCAGCTCTGTCCTCTGTAGCACTCTAAGCTTGATCCACTCCACTGCCACTACTGTTATTGGTGGTCATCCCATGATACTGGCATCGCCAATACACTGGGGTTTTCTGCCTCAACTAGACTTCACCAATAGTCTCTCATAGGCTCTCTTCATAGTGTCAAGCCTCAACTCCTTTGTATGACCCCTTCAGTTCTGGGCTGTCAACTGCAACTGAGGCTACACCTTCACCGAGGCCTTCCATGGCCTCTCACAGTGACAAGCCTCAGCTGTTCTTCATGATGCCTTCATGCCTTCAAAGCCAGTAACACCTGGGCAACTCTTACAGATTACCAAGTACAACTGCAGCAGGAGGTACAACCTTGGCTATCTCTGGAAGACATCTTCTTTGTGCTCTTAGAAAACACTTCCCAAAAGATTTCACCTCAGTGATGCTGGTCTCTTTTTAATCACCACTAATTTCTTAGCTCCAGCTAATTAGCATCAATTTTCCCAGTAGTCCCTTCTATTCTTGACTCTACAGCCAGAGCCAAATGGCTGAACCTGCCCAGTTCTGCTGCTTGCTGGAGTTGGAACACCCCCTCCTCCAACCCCAACACGTTCTATTAGTTTATCACTTTCTGTTTTCCAACTCCTTCACTGCCTAAGCTTGGCTGTCCTGGAACTAGCTCTATAGCTTGACCTTGAACTCAGAGATCTGCATGGCTCTGTCTCTTGTATGCTGGGATTGAAGGTGTGTACCACCACACCTGGATTTAAGCTTTTCTTCACCCAGAACCTTCTCTGTCCTAGGCTGGCCTTGAACTCAGAGAACTGCTTGCCTTTGCCTCCTGGGATTAAAAGCTTGTACTAATAGGCCTAGACCTAAATTTAGCTAGGTGTGATCTTGCCCCAAGGTCACCACTCTCTTAATTCAATTTACTATATGTGAACACATGAGTCAGCTCCATTTCCTGGTGACCCTCTTTTCCTTTGTAAGCTTTCTCTTTATGAGCAAGAAGACTGGCTTCCAGGCAGCTAGGATGAGGGTCTCAAAGGCCACACCCACAGTGACACACTTACTCCAGCAAGGCCACATCTCCTAATGGTGCCACTCCCTGGACCAAGCTCAAACAAACCATCCCGTGAGTTACCATTACTTCTTGTATATGAACCAGAGGTGACTCCAAATGTCATGACAAGAGAACTAGTGTGTAGACATTGGTGAGTCCACAAGGATTTGGTAATATCATAGAATTTCATTGCCCACTTGAATAATTTTATTTTGCTCTGCTGAGTGAAATTCTTTCTCCTTTAGCTAAATCCACATTTATTTTTGTTTGAAATACCAAAGAATGAATATGAAATGGCTTTGGATTTTAGCTCAATAACCAACATCATTGTGGTGGTTTGAAGGAGAATGGCCCCGTAGGCTCAGATATTTGAATGCTTGGTCCCCAGTTGGTAGAACTGTTTTGGGAGAGGTCTCCTTGTTGCAGAAGGTGTGGCCCTGGAAGTGGGGTTTCAAAAGCCCAGGTAGACTCAGTCTGTCTCTGTCTCTCTGTCTCTGTCTCTGTCTCTCTGTCTCTCTCTGCCTCTAACCTGTAGATGAGATATAAACTCTAAACTACTTCTCCAGTGCCATGCCTGCCTGCCTGCCTGCCTGCCTGCCTGCCTGCTATCATGTTCCCCTCCATGATGGTCATGGTCTCACCCTATGAAACTGTAAGCAAGCCCTTGAGTAAATGCTTTGTTTTTATAAGTTGCCTTGATCATGATATCTTTTCAGCAGTATAAAGGTAACTATGACAAAATAACCAAAGTGGACCTAGAATAGACATTCCTAGCATAGGACCAGCTAAGGACCTTCAGTGAAACTTTGTTTCTTTGAATGTCAATGCCTTACTTATTAAGTGACAATAATAGTACTTAGCTCATGGATTGTGCTTTCTTACCATCTGACCACCTGAACTTGGGAGGCATGGGAACTGAGATGGCAAGCACACAAAGATACTTTACTGTTGTCCTGAAGGAGCTACTTCCATGCCCACAGTGAAGCTGCCCTCATGGAGCATTCCCAGGGCATTTGGATTCAAGTGACCAGTGTGATGAAACCTCAGGAATGATGAGCCATTTTCTGCAGAGTGCTTTCCATTTGTGAGCATTCAGCAATCATTTTGAATGTGTCCTGTGAGGGAGTGACATAAACCTGCAAGGTAAAATTATTATCCCATCTTATAGGTGAGGATGCTAACACAGCCTGCTTTTATGAAATGGAGGTTTCTCTCCCAAGTCCTGGGAATGCCAGAGAACACTTGCGTGATTGGTCCGTTTCTTGGCTCAACTCACATAGTTGTACCGGGTAGAACATTCTTCTCTCCAAGCATCTGGCAACTTGGTGTGTAGCCTCCTGGAGTTTCATTGAGGGGCTTTATCTGGGATAAAGTGCTCATCTGGGATGACTTTGAAGTTGCTAGTATTTGAAGTGGCCAGGTTGATACAGGGTAGAGAGGTTAGAGGGGTAATAAGCGTTCGAGAGTCTAAATGGCAGGGATCATACTTCCATTCACACTGTTGAATTGTCTTTTCTTTTTCTTCCTTTAAAAGTGAAGAAATCAGAATACAAAGCTTATTTAAAACACATACACACACACACACACACACACACACACACCCCAAAGAGCTACCAACTAATCTAAAAACATAACATTATAACCCCACTTCTTCCCAAGGCTCCCCAAGGAACTGCTCACTTATCTGAAGTCCCTTTCTCTCTCCTGAGATGACCACTGTCTTAGGGATTCTATTGCTGTGATGAAACACCACAACCGAAGCACCTTGGGAGGAAAGGGGTCATTTGGTTTAGGGCAGGAACTCAAACCGGGCAGGAACCTGGGGACAGGAGCTGATGCAGAGGCCATGGAGGGGTGCTGCTTACTGGCCTGCTCCTCATGGCTTTGCTTTCTTATAAAACCCAGGACCACCAGGCCAAGTGCCACCCTCTCACATCAAGCACTAATTTAAAAAATGCCTTACAGGCTGCAGCTAGCCCTGTCTCTTGGAGGCATTTTCTCAACTGAGCCTTTCTCCAGTGGCTCCAGCTTGTGTCAAGTAGACATAAAACCAGCCAGCACAGTGACTATGCTGGCTTCTGTGGAGACTACTTTTTTGTGTGTATTTGTAATATATCAACTGAGTGTGCATCTGTAAGTGGCATAATTTATGCTGATCTGGAATTTGAGCTCTATATAATGGACTCAGACAACACGGGGCACTCTGTCTCGTTTCTTTGCCCCATATTGCATGAGTGAGAGATTCTGTGATCCTGTCCCCCAATGTAGAACTTGATTCATTTCCTTTGTATAAACTGTTGTGATTTATGGCCACACATTTTGTGAATTTTGCTTTTGATGAACATTTGGATTGTTTTAAATTTTTAGCCAGATAGACAAAAATGGCTATGCTTTTTTTTTAAAAATTCAAATATAAATGTTTACAATTTGCTCTTTTCCTAGAAATCTATATATTCTGTATGTGTCTCTTGCTGTACTTATCAAAGTTGGTGGATATTAAGTATGTGTACATTCAACTTCAATAGATAAGGCCAATTATTATTTCTTAGATCACATCAGAAAAACTAAATGTTGAAGAATTTAAGATTATTCTGTGTGTTGCAGAAACTTGAATCTCATGCCTCAGAGTTCAAATATCTTTAGGGCTGAGCTCATGGTGGGCAACATGGCAGCACACTGACAGGTAATATAGATATACGCCTTTAAAAACAAATGGTTGTATGTCTGTATAAGGAAAGGCGTTATAAATGGTTCATTAAGCTGGGCGGTTGGCCATTCTGGGAAAAGCAGCTTTTGTAGGTGATGTGTGACCAGGCTTCCTCTGGGGACCCATTTCCACCATCCATTGAACTGAGACCTCTCATGAAGGGTTTAAGCTGCTGGAACCAGGGTCTGGAACTAATTTCAGGACGCTAAGCCCTAGGCAATCCACTGCGACAGGGGTTGGGACAGGGGCATGTGCCGAGCTCAGGTGTTGGAACTGGCACATCCTCGAGGTGAGGCTTGTTGCTGGGCAACAAGGGAGCCCGCCCTTTCTCCCCTATTTAGCTGGTAGGGCCTGCCTGGGCCTCCTTGGTTGTTGGTAGTCTCTGGAGTATCTGATCCATCATCATCAGCTGGGAGAAGTTCTGGGTCTCCTGAACCAGTCAGGTAAGCAGAGGCTGTGGACCGGGTGCAGGTAAATGCCTTCTGACTCTGGCGAGACTCTGATAATTGGCTGAGCCAGTGTTCCCACCCTCTCATCCACTTCGGTGGTTCCGGTTTCACAAAAGTCGGGTCAAATACAGGACTGACACATGATGGAGGCTGAGTAGTTGTTGGGCTTCTGTAGGCTATAAGTTTGAGCTAAAGGAAAATTTCTTTGGGGGCAACGAACATGGATGGAAGAGGAGCTAGAAAACCGCCAGTAGAGGTAGGTAGACTAGGCTTCGGGGAATAGGGAAAAGGGGGGCATAGACAGAAACGAGAGTGAGGAACTAAGGTAGCTGTGGGAAGGGTGGAGCTCAGAGTGCAGGGAATTAATGTCTTCACTAACCATCTCAGCCATCTTGAGCCAGGACAGCTTGTTTCGGACCTTAACCACGGTTTGGTGAGAATGTGCAGAAATCTAGCTAATTTCCGAATAGAGAGCTGTTAGTTTTGAGTTTGGGAGTAAATGAGATATTACGAGCTTATTGTAAGGGTTATTTGCTATTGAAGACTTCAGACACAGTAAATCCTTTTGCAGATTCATGTTAGATGAACTTAAGGGGATAATCTTTTTTTTTTTTTTTTTAAGTATTCAAATATAAATGTTTGCGATTTGCTCTTTTCCTGTTTACATCTTTGATAGTGGTATGATTTATAAGCAGTAAGCCACACAAAGGTACAATTTGCCCACTGTAGAATCCACACAGGTACACAGTGTAAGGAATTTGGACAGATAGTCACCTTTGAAACAACTGCTACAATCAAGATAATTGAATCTTTGCCCCTTCCTGCTCACTCTGCCACCCACACCTGCCTTCCCTTCTCTACCTCCCAGCAGCCACTGAGGTCTCTGCGACATTACAGAGGCACTGTGTGCTCTATAGTTTAGATAGTATGTTCACTTTTGTCTGGCTTCATTTACTCAGGATGGTGGCTTGCCAAGGCCCTTTCCCCAGTTGTCTAGTTTACTGTAGTAATGTAGGTTTTGTTTCTTCGTACTTGTGTTGAAGACAGGGTCTCACTGTATAGCCTGGACTAACCTGACTGTGACCCCCCAGTCTTTGTTTCCCAAGAGCAGGCTGAGCAGGCATGTCCCATCATGCATGGCTCTGTAGTAAGTTTTGAAACCAGATATGGTAAATTGTCTACAGTTGTTTTCCCTTTTGAAATTATTTTAGGGCATTTGAAAATATTTTAGAATTACCTTATTTATGTTAAAAACATCTGCTGGGGATTTATTTTTTCAGTCCATAGATAATAAGCCAACATAGTCTGCTACAATCTCCAGAGAATAAATCAGCGAAGGTTTGATAACTACTATCAGAATAGGTGGCTGGAGGCCAAACATTTTTAGTTTTTAATATCAAAGCAAAATAGAAACTGTTGCAAAGCAGAACAGAAGACAAATCTGGAGTCCTTCCTGGAGGGGTTGGTATGGTCTAGGTAGTTCTCCCCTCCCAGAGACAGGAAGTGACCAGGTGACAGACAACTTCAGAAATTCTCTACTCTCAGTAACAGACATTTTAAAGGGTGGAAGGAAAAGAAAAGAGGGAAGAAGGGAGACAGTTTGGGATGTAAATGAAAAAACTCTCTCCCAGCATCGGCGGGAGTAGCAACAAGACACCATTAAAAGACAGTCAAGAACACAATGAGAGACTATTTTAACAAATCCATATTGGTCCCAGGCCCCCGTGCACCACACTCATAAGAAACAGAGCAAATGTCACTATTATATGCTAAAACCTGACCAAAATACCTCTAAATTATGGGGAGGAAACTGTGCAGTGTTCAGTGAGACAGAAACCTGGATGAAGCCAGCATCATTTGGAGATCATGGATGCAGCTTCCCTGTTGTGCACCTGACATTAGAAAGGATTGCCCAGTGGGTATGAAATAGTGGTAGAGATTCCCACTTTAAATCTGTAAAGGAAGATAGTGCCAGCATTTGTGACTCAGACTTGCAAAGGACCACCTAGCATGGAGAACAGCATTCACAACCCAATATCTTGAAGGACATCCATGAAACATCTGTGCAAAAGACTGCCCAGGGGTGTGACAGGCATCTGGGAGCCATAGAAGGAACAGGATGGGTTGTGGCTGGAGCAAGGAAATAGACCTTTCAACCAGTGTCCCTCCACCCAGCTCTCCCTACTGTGCAGTTCTTCATCTTCTATTTAATATTCATAGCTGGTGTTTGCAGCCAGCTTGTCCTGTCCTTGTCCCCCCTCTTCTTTACCTTTTCATTATTCACACATTCATTCTTTTCTTTCCCCCTTTGATAAGCTTTCCTCCAGAACATGAGCTAGCTTGGTCTGCGGTGTCCACGCGTCTCAGACATCTCAGAGCTGGGATTGTCTTAGGCTATTTGATTGCATTTCCAAACCTCCCACTCATTATTCGACCTTTGGTCAAAGTTACCTCATCTCTCCTTCTTTTTTCCCTATTGTTTTCTGCCTTCTGTTTGTTTTATCCAACTCTCTACTCACCGGTCTCACTCTTTTTCCTTCACACTTGTACCTTAAGACAGTGCTTCTCAATCTTCCCAATGCTGCGTGGCCCTTTCAGACTGTTCTTCATGTTGCAGTGACATCCACAGCCATAAAGTTATTTTGTTGCTACTTCATATCTGTAATTTGCTCCAGTTGTGAACTGGAATGTCAGTGTCTGTGTTTTCTGAGGGTCTTAGGTGGCCCCTGTGACAGGGTCATTCAACTCCCAAAGAAGTTTCAACGAAAAGGTTGAAGCCACTGCCTTAGGCTCTTATTGTTCAAGGTTCTGTCATTCTTCCTTGACATCTTAAAATGATGAATGCTTAAGAGGGGGTGGTTTTGATTTGAGTAACACTGGGTTGTTATGGAGGCCCCAATTTTTGATAGTATTCTATTCTTAGAGGAGTACTAGGAATGGAGTCTGGCATTCTAGTCTGGCATCCTGACTAGATGGCAGAGATGGGTCATACCTCAAACTTACCTCAAAGTAATCTGTCTTGAGCATTGCCTCCAGTGTCACTAAAATAATTATAATTAAAAAAACTCATCCAGTGGTCAACTCCAGGTGTGCAAGTCACAACAAAACACACACACACATACACACACACACACACACACACACACACCAAAAAACAAAACAAACAAAAACCAAGGTAATCTGACTGCTCCAGAAATTACCAATCCCAATTAAATGGCCTCCCAATGAAAGAAAATTAGATAAAATCCCAGACAAGGAATTCAAAAGACTGATTATAAATATGTTCAAAGAAATTAAAAGGGACACAAACTCCTAAATAAATCCCAAGATAACAAAAAAGGCTGAATGAAGTAAGGAAGTCAATATAGGATATGAAAGTAGAATTCAATAAAGAGATAAAACAGTAAAACAAACAAACTGGAAATGAAAAATTCAAGAAGTTAAATAAAAACCTGGATCTATGGGAAGACAGACTATTAGGCCTTGAGAACAACATATGGGAGGCTCAGCATTCAGTTAACTTTGAAGAGAAATTCATAAAACTGTATTAATGAAACACGAGATCTATAAGGCATCATGAAATCAACTTGAGATTGATGCCTTGTGATCCTTTCTTTCTTTCTTTCTTTTTTTTCTTTCTTCTTGTGATCCTTTCTAAGGAGACTTGAATACATGCCTATGTATTCCAGGTTGGGCACTACAGACCAAAGAAATGTTTCCACTGCAGTCTTGCTTAGTGAGCCAGTGAGTTTACCAGGGTCACTTACAGGAAAACTGATGACTCAAGGGCAGCTGAGTCACTGAGAAGCCTATTCTGCTTGGGCAATGACCCATGAAATCTGCATCCCTGGGGCTCCCTGCATGTCTTAGTCAGGGTTTCTATTCCTGCGCAAAGCATCATGACCAAGAAGCAAGCTGGGGAGGAAAGGATTTATTCAGCTTACACTTCCACATTGCTGTTCATCACCAAAGGAAGTCAGGACTGGAACTCGAGCAGGTCAGGAATCAGGAGCTGATGCAGAGGCCATGGAGGGATGTTCCTTACTGGCTTGCTTGCTTCTCCTGGCTTGCTCAGTCTGCTTTCTTATAGAACCCAGAACTAGCAGCCCAGGGATCGCACTGCCCACAAGGGACCCTCCCCCCCTTGATCACTAATTGAGAAAATGCTTTACAACTGGATCTCATAGAGGCATTACCTCAACTGAAGCTCCTTTCTGTGTGATAACTCCAGCTTGTGTCAAGCTGACACACAAAACCAACCAGTACAATTAACCCCTTGTCAACTTGACACACAAACACATCACTATGTAGCCTCAACCCTTACTTTCTTATTTATCCCCAAGATATAAATAACTTTAAAAGTCCCACAGTCTTTACATATTAAAAGTTTAATACCTTTAAAATGTCTTTTAAAATTCAAAGTCTTTTAAAATTCAAAGTTTCTTTACTGTGGGCTCCACTAAAATACCTTCTTCAAGAGGGAAAAATATCAGAGCACAGTCACAATCAAAACTAAAATCAAACTACAACCATCCAATATCTGGGATTCACTCACGATCTTCTGGATTCCTCCAAGGGTTTGGGTCACTTCTCCAGCTCTGCCCTTTGTAGCACACACCTTGTCTTCTAGGTTCCAGATGCCTGTACTCCACTGCTGCTCTTGGTGGTCATCTCATGGTACTGGCATCTCCAAAACAGTGCTGTCTTCCACTGGAACTAGGCTTCACCAATAGCCTCTCGTAAGCTCTCTTCATGGTGCCAAGCCTCACCTCCTTTGCATGTCTCCTTCAGTCCTGGGCCATCTATTGCAACTGAGGCTGCACCTTCACCAGTGGCCTTCCCTGGTCTCTCGCAGTGCCAAGCGTCAGCTGCTCTTCATGACCCCTTCATGCCTTCAAAACCAGTACCACCTGGGTGACTCTTACACATTACCAAGTCCAGCTACAGCACAAGGTGCAACCTTGGCTATCTCTGGAACACAGCTTCTTTATGCTCTCAGAAAAAAACTTCTTAGAAGATGTCACCTCAATGATGCTGGTCTCTTCTTAATCACTGCTAATTTCTTAGCTCCAGCTAACTAGCATCAACAGTCCCAGTAATGCAGTTTTCACTTTAGTAGTTCTGGCATCTTATTAATCACAGCTGATTCTTCAGCCCCAGCTAACCCAAACCACAGAATCTTCACAATTAAAATAGCAACAACCCTGATAAGAGTCTTTAATCTTCCCTCTGAAATTTCACAAGCCAGTCCTCCATCTTCTGCACTGTTCTCAACATTATCTTACAAGCTCCTATACAACATCTCACAGAGCTCTTAACACTGAATGGCTCTTCTAGCCCAAAGTTCCAACGTCCTTCCACAGTCCTCCCCAAAACATGGTCAGGTTGTCACAGGAACATCCCACTATGCTGGTACCAATTTTTCTTATAAGGTTTCTATTCCTGCTCAAAACATCATGACCAAGTTGGAGAGGAAAGGGTTTATTCAGCTTACACTTCCACATTGCTGTTCATCACCAAAGGAAGTCAGGACTGGAACTCAAGCAGGTCAGGAAGCAGGAGCTGATGCAGAGGCCATGGAAGGATGTTACTTACCAGCTTGCTTCCCCTGGCTTGCTCAGCTTGCTTTCTTATAGAACCCAAGACTACCAGCCCAGGGATGGTACCATCCACAAGGGGCCCTCCCCCCTTGATCACTAATTGAGAAAATGCCTTCCAGCTAGATCTCATGGATGCATTTTCTCAACTGAAGCTCCTTTCTCTGTGATAACTCCAGCTTGTGTCAAGTTGACACACAAAACCAGTTAGTACACTTCGTAATTTACAGGCAGTGGAAGGGTCCTTCTCTAGCAGTTGTTACTGCTTGTATCACAGAGGGCAGGAGCCTTGGGATCTTACAAGTTTCATCAGTTCTGAGTCCTGTAAGCTTCTGTTTACCTCCTAAGTCTTATGAACTTCCTTTCTTCCCTCCAAGAGGGAATATTATAATTTGGAAGAAATTGCTACACAGCACACTGACTTAGAAAACAACAATTTCATGTTAAAGGGTTAGAAAATATTCTCAATGAAAATTTGATAGCAGAACATTGCCCAGATCTAGAAGAAGAGATGTCTGTTCAGGCAACATGTAGAAAACATGATAGACAAGACCAGGAAAGAATGTTCCCATATAATGTTAGAATTAAAATAATAAATATACAGAACAAAGAAACTATATCCAAACTTTCAAGAAAGAAACACCAAGTCATATATAAAGTATGAAGCAGGGGTGAGATCATCATCGTAAGGGATTTCTCATCAGAAACTTTGATTTTTTGAGTTCAGAACAAAAACAACAGCCAGCCCAGCTTACTATACCCAACACAACGGTCATAATTTAAGGAGTAAAAAGAAAAGAAAAGTAACAAAAAGGAAAAGAAATTCATGACCCTTAAGCTAGCTCTATAGAATATATGTGAAAGAATCCTTCGTTCTGATAGCAAGGTAAAGACTTGTGTCTATGATGGTATGGTGAAGAACAAACTGCATTCTAGCAGCAGCTAAGCAAATGATGAAAATAAAAGCATCAACTACCACAAATCAACAAAATGACAAGAAATAGGATGCACATCTTAGGATGCACATCTTTCAAAAACAACTCTGAATACCAGTGGTGTCCATTCTCCACTTAAAAGACACGGAGTTGCAGATTGGTTTAAAAGACAGGACCCATCTATTTATGCCTCCAGGAAATGAGCCTCACCACATAAGGCAGATGCAACCTTAGGTCAAAAGATGGAACATGTGTTTCAAGCAAATGGAATGAGGAAGCAAGTAGGTGTCACTGTCCTAATATCCAAAAACACAGTCTTGAAATGGAAGTGGTGCATTTCAACTGTCAACCAAGATACCTAGCAAGGTTATTTTAATGGAGTAATTTATGGGTGAATAAGATATTTAAAGACAAACACAAGTTAATGCAACAATGAGTTGGTGCAGAAAATTATTAAAGGAACACCACACACAGAATGAAAACAAATTTCATCCACAAGAATACAGGTGTTGTCTTAGAGTTACTATCACTGTGATGAAACACCATGACCAAAAGCAAGTTGGGAGGAAAGGGTTTATCTGACTTATACTTCCATATCACAGTTCATCAGCTGAGAAAATCAGGATAGGAACTCAAACAGGGTAGGGACATGGAGGTAAGATCTGATGCAGAAGCCATGGAGAAAGAGATACTGCATCAGCAGGAAAGGGAGAAAAGATCGCCTAATAGACAAGTGGACCAGAGAAATGACCAACAAAATATTCAGAAAGCACAAAACCTTATCAAACCTAAAATATAAATGGTCTTAATTCACCAACTATAGACACAGGCTGGCTGGCTGGCTGACTGGATAAATAAGATCCAACTACCTTTTGTCACCAAGAGACTCAAAAAACTAGAAAGGACATCCAAAATATGAGGGTCAGAGTTGGAAGTAAACTTGGAACCTGCAAACACGATGGAATAGCCATTCTCATATCTGATATAGTAGACTTCAGACCAAAGCCAGTCAGATGAGACATAGAAGGCCACTACATATTAATAAAGAGACAGTTCATTGGGAGACTATATCTATTGTAAATATATATGCACTGAATCTTAGGCATCCTGGCCTCGGAAAGCACACAGTAAAAGACACAAAAGACAACGCTGGTCCTGATGCAATCATACTGAGAGGCCTTAGCACACTCCACTCTCACGTCCAGATACAACTCCCAAAGTAAAAATCAGCAAGGAAACATCAGAGTATTCTACTTCTGTTGGGGAATACACATTCTTAGCAGTGCTTAGAACCTTCTCTAAAATTAGTCAAATTATTGGCTACAAATAGCCTTTACAAATACAAAAATTATGGTAATTTCCTTATCTTATCATACAATGATGGATTAAAAGATAAAACAATAAATAGCAAGACTAACCCCAGAAAATACACAAATATCTGAATACTACATAAAAATTATTATTATGTGTAATGTTTTTTCCCGGCTAAGGAATTATCCCTTCATTTTCATTAAATTTTTAGATTATTATACAAAGTACTGTGTTTCATCAAGACAAAATTTTAAAATTACATTTATTTATTCATTGGGGGAGGGGCATATATGTACACAGTGCACTTACAGAAGTAAGAGGACAACTTGCTTTCTTTCTTTATTTTTTTTGGTTTTTTGAGACAGGGTTTCTCGGTGTAGCCCTGGCTGTCCTGGAACTCACTCTGTAGACCAGGCTGGCCTCCAACTCAGAAATCCTCCTGCCTCTGCCTCCTGAGTGCTGGGATTAAAGGCATGCGCCACCACTGCCCAAGAGGACAACTTTCATGGGTCCATTCTTGCCTAACATTGGGTTCTGGGGTGTTCAAGTCTTGGTGGCTGCTGAACCACTTCACTGCTCTTCATGTATGGTGTGTGTGTGTGTGTGTGTGTGTGTGTGTGTGTGTGTTTACGCATGCTTGGTGTAGTTTTACTTCACATAGAGTCTGGAGCATAATACTGAGTACGGGATCACACACCTGTAATCCCAGTGCTTGGCAAGCAGAGGCAGGAGGATCACCAGAAGGCCAGTCTGTATCACAGCAACTTCCAGGCTCCTCCGGGCTGTATTGCAAGAGCTTTTCTCAAAGGGAAAAAGCCCCCAAACCAGAAAACCTCAACCACCACCACCCACCACCATGGGTCTGGAGCACAGTTTGGCTTTTTTGTTCCAATAGGAGAAGTGAAAATAATTCTAAGAACCAGAGATCAGCATACTTCCCTCAAAGTATAGAGTTCAGGCAGGAAGCACTCTGGGAGCCTGCTGCTCCTAGACAGTCTAACTAGTTCTGTCCAGAGTTTCTTCCTGATACCTCACGTAGCCTAGTGAGGAAGGAGCAAAGGCTAGAGAGATGTTGGCTCTCTGCTGCCTACTGTTGTGAACTTCCAGTACAAGAGACAGGAAAAGGGATGCACTTTCAAATTTGGAAAGAACAGGACAGTGAAATCATTGCTTGCTTTCTAAAGATTTTAAGCACACTCTGTGCCACCTCACACTGCAGTAGTAGACTTGGCTAGCATGGACGATGAGCAGAAAAGTCAAGCCCTTCCTCCATTTCTTGCTTGGGGACAACTGTGCTGTCTTAGTTACTTCTCTTTGAGAGTCTCCAAACTGGAACCCACCTCTTTGTAAATTGCCCTCAAGGAATTGAAAGTATTCTCATTTCCTCGGAGGCTGAATCTTTAAAAAGTGATTTCCTTATTTGGTGTTGTCAGGAGTGGGTGGGGAGATACAGGCCACACACTCTAATAATTGGATCCAATAAGCATTAGGATTCCACCCAACTGTAACGCCAGACTGGAAGCTCCTGTCCATCTAATCTGTAAATCCCAATTCCTATTCATTTGTTTGTTTTTTTTTTTTTTTTTTTTTTTAAAAAAAAAAAAAAAAAAAGAAAGAGAGAATGAGAGAAAGAAAACCGTTTTCTATTCAGCTTTCAAGGGGATGTATGTAGCAGTGTTCAACAATGTACATTTGTTTCAATTTCAGGAATAAACGAAGGGCCCAGAAGTTGGGAAGGGCACTCAGAACAGGAAGTGAGAAGAGGGAAGGGCAGGGGGTGTGAAGCCACCAGGTGTTCAGCACCTCTCCTCTGTGCCTCCTGCCACATAGTACTTTCCAGCCCCTCCAGCTGGTCACCCTCTGAGCACACTGTCACCTGTGCAAACATTGAAAGCAGAAGGACCGTGAGGAATTTTTAAAGGAGGAAGCTTCCTTAAAGCCACTAGAACCCATTGCTAATGCTCATAGTCAGTCGTGGATTAGGCAACAGACAACAGACAGGTTTTATTCCCTTTTCCTCCCCCTTCCTCCCCCCTTTTGAGACAGGGTCTCTTTATGTAGAGCAGGCTGGCCTGAAATTCAACAGAGATGTGCCTGCCTCTGCCTCCCAGGATCCCGGATCAACGGTATGCGCCAGCCACCACCCCTTCTAATGTTTACTTCATAATATGACCCTCTAGTGTACAGAGGATCGAACTGTCTGCAGGACTGGTCATTGGTGGAGCTGGGTGCAGAAAGAAGGCTCAGTAGTTCCCAGAGGACAGCTCTGTCCCCTTTGTTGTTGTTTAGGACTCAGCAGGGTGTGTTTCAGAAATGGATGAACGGGGCCATTTTTTTTTTTCATATTTTCCAAGCTGGACAGTAAATGACTTCTACTAGGAAAACAACTGTTTTGTATATTGATATGTGTCTAATCAATACAGATAGTGGTAAGCAAATAAATGCTTTAAACATTTAATTATTACATATCTTAAGTAGATCTTGACTTACTTTTGGTAAATCAGGGCACAGTTCCTTCCCAAGTAGTCAACCAATGGCCCTGGTATGATTTATTGAACAGTTTTTCCTTCCTTCTATCATCAATCAAATTCTGCCTTCATAATATTCATCAATCAAATTCTGCCTTTATAATATACTTCACATCATCTCAAAAAAATTTTTTCCCAGTCTCCCTACTGATTCTATCAGCAGTGTTTGAGTTCCGAGGAGTCTGTGCAAGTCTTAAGTATCCTGGCACCCCGTCCCCCACGAAAGGGCATGTGTACCACTCTCCTTTTCTCATGGTATTTAGTAATCTTATTTGTTATTTCACACAAATTAGAACATTTGAAATACCGTTGTTACATTGTTTGTGTGTGTGTGTGTGTGTGTAACATGACATCAATGCGGTGTCTTGAGACTACCTGATATAATTAAAGCAGTCGGTTTACCACCAAGGAACAGTAGCTGCCTATTCAAACTTTTATGCCTTTCAATTAAAAAAAAATTATTCATATGGTATTACTCTTTGAACTACTACAAAGACTCACCATTGTATTTTAAATGAGAGCATTTGCTATATCTATGCATTTTTAGATTCAAGTCCCTTGGAGAACCCTTACATTCTAAATAGTTCCTTAGTACCTATGCTCTCTAATTGAACTGTCAAACCTGCAAAAATCCAATGCTGTCCAGAAGCTGTTTCTGCTTTACTTGTACTGCTCTTCAGCGAACCTTGGCGTTGGATGTTCGTTTACAAACTGTTGATGTTTTTTTGTAGGTTGGGGTGTTTGTAGACGAGGTCTCTATGAGCCAGTAGTCCTTTGTCTCCCCACTGTCTTGTCTCTGCCTCCTAGGTGCTGGCCTTACAGGTGCTTGTCACCGTACTGTTCCGATTCATTCTTTTCTGTCTTTATTTTCATAGCTTTAGCTCTGTGCCTCTATCTCCACTTCTTGGCTTTTGAGCCTTGGCTTTTGGGGAGCCAAGAAGTGGCTCCATTTTCTGGCTCCCTTGCTCTCCTTCCTTTCAGCATTCACAGGGAAGTGCACCACAGTCTCTCAGGGGTCTTCCTTGGCAATTCCTCCTAGCGTTCAGTAATGATCTCAGCACTTTCAAGACAAGGGCCGGCTGAAAAAACAGAAATTGACATTTAAAAATTATAGTAAATATACTATGTGAAATTTACCTTATTAGCCACTTGGAAATGTGCATTTGGGTGAATAGCACATTTTATCATGCATCTGAGTATGGCCAAACTTCAGGGAAGTGATGCAAGGTCCTCTATTTTTCAGCTAGGATGAAACCCAGGTTCACAGCTCATGTTTGGCCAGTCACTTCCCACTGATCTACCTTCCTTTTTTAAAATTTTATTTATTTTTTTAATTTTTGATACTTTAATTACATTTCAAATGTTTCCCCCTTTCCAGGTCTCCCCTTTGGAAACCCCCTATCCCCTTCCCCTCCCCCTGCCTCTATGAGGATATTCCCCCACCCACCCACCCACTCTCATCTTCTCTCCCTAACATTCCCCTACACTGGGGCATCCAACACTCTCAGGCCCAAGGGCCTCTCCTCCCCCTGATGGCTAACAAGACCCTCCTCTGCCACATATGTGGCCAGCACCATGGGTCCCTCCATATGTATTCTTTGGTTGGTGGTTCAGTCTCCAGGAGCAGGGGGGGGTGGGATGGGGTGGGGTGGGTGGGTGAGAGGGCTGACCAGTTGACACTGTTGCTCCCTCCACGGGGCTGCAAACTCTCTCAGCTCCTCAGTCCCTTCTCCAACTCCTCCATCTTGAGCTACCTTCTTAAATTATAAAAGTATCAGTTTTTAAGTGAACTTTTAGTTGCTCCCAATTCACTTTTTTTGATATTTCAATTTTATGTTATGTTTTTTCAAGGCAAGATATTGCTGTGTAGCCTTGACTCAGTGTGTAGGTCAGCCTTGTCTCAGAATTGTCTTTATCCTCCTGCCTCCACCTTCCCCAGGGCTGGGATTACAGGATTATATACCACACCCAGATCCTACTTATTCTGAATTGTTGACAAAGGTGCTTTCATTCTTATGTCTGTTTTCTTTCTGCTTGATTAGCAGTTATAGGCCTCAGACTAAAACTGCAGAACTGCTTGGTCCTCCTTTCCCTTGGTATAATATCATCCCCAAGCATTAATTTTTTTCAATTCACATTCTTCTTCTTCTCCTTTTTTTTTTTTGGTTTTTCGAGACGGGGTTTCTCTGTGTAGCACTGGCTGTCCTGGAACTCACTCTGTACACCAGGCTGGCCTCTAACTCAGAAATCTGCCTGCCTCTGCCTCCCGAGTGCTGGGATTAAAGGCGTGCGCCACCACTGCCCGGCTCACATTTTTTTTTTTTTTTCTTTAAAAAATTCTAGTGGTTCCCGGTAGCTCACAGATTAAGTATAAACATCTAGCGTCCATGGCTTTGTAAGTAAGCCGCAGCCCCCGTCTAGAGGCTGGCTTCCCCTCTCTCTTTCTGCACTATACCAAGTTCAGGTGACCCTTGGAGTAGTGAGCCGAGTGGCTGGATGAGTGGGGGAGGGGCTGGGAGACACCTGGGACCATGTGGAGAAGCAAGGGTTAACAGCAGCTGTAGACCAAGGACGGAGATTTCATCCTTCATGTTACTAGTGTCCTCACTTCTCTCCCTAGAGAAATTTCTATGTGTAATGGTCCCAATTTAAACGTGTCCGTTTTAATTTTATATTTTTTGAGAAACTTCCAAAATTATTGAAAAAACGTGTTTGCTGACCTAGTCCAAGCCATGGGGCACGGAGGTTCAGTTGGAGATCCTTACTCTCTCTTATTCCCTCTTCCTTAGGTTTTCTGTGCCTACACCTATGGGAGTCTTGCTTGGTTGGAAATGGGGCACACTATTGCAGTCTAAAGCAAATGTTAAAATAGGTTCCAAGGGGCTTAGGAATTATCACTGAAAAAAAAAAAAGGTAGTTGAGAGGAGTAGTTCTCAGGCTTCCTAATGCTGCCACCTTTTAATACAATTCCTCGTGTTTGGGGACCCCACCCGTAACGTTATTCTCATTGTTACTTTATAATTGTAATTTTGCTATTGTTATAATAGTAATGTAAAATATCTGTATTTTCTTATGGTCTCAGATGACCCGTGTGAAAGGCTCTTTCGTCCCCAGAGGGGTGTCGATTCATAGAGGGGTGGCAACCTAATGGTTTATAGAGGGCTTTCATGGATCATGAGAAAGGCCATAGACGTAAATTTTCTTGAACACAATAGTTCTATCCCGAGACACTTGGCAGGACTGGAATTTTATTAACCTAAGTTTTGTTAAATATATGTTTTAATATATAATTTTTTTCGGGGGGGGCTATTTTACAGGTCCCGTTCATCAAGATGTCCACCATCCCAAAGCACTTCGGACTGACAGGCAGAGATGAATCGTACATGTTTAAAGAGCTTGAGAAAATTCGCCAGAAGACCAAGAAGGATTGTGAGCAATTCAGGCAGAGGCTGGCCGCCAGGCCGGCGTTAAATGCAGATACCGATGACCTGGACCAGGAGGAGGAAGAACGCCCGGACACACCGGGCAGCAGTCGGGCGAAGAAGGAGCACGTGTCCTGGGTGGTCAAGCCATCGTCTGGGGCGCCGAGTGGGGAGAGCCCCGCCGCAGCCGACCTGCAGGGGGCGCCGCACAGCGCGCCAGGCAGCCCCGGGAAGCGCCAGCCGTTCCGCCCGCGGGACTTCTACATGCGGAGCTCGGCGTTCCGGCGACATCCGCCCTTCAAGCAGGCGCCGGCCATCGCCCCGCTGGTTGGCACTGCCCGACCCGTGATCCTGCTGCGGCCGCGCTCGCGCCGGAAGAGGCTGCGCGGGACGGCCCGGGAGGTGCTGGTGACCAAGCGCATGTCCAAGAGCCCCGCACACGGAGCGCCCATCGACGTGGCCACCACCCGGTACAGACACGCCAGCTCCTTGTCCAGCCTCAGCAGAGAAGCCGAGGAAAGCGCGCGGTTGCGCAGGTTGCGGTTTCGCACTCACTTTCAGCGCGATGTCATGCGGTGGCACCACAAGCCCTTGTCCAGATCAGGGCGCGAGGGGAGCTCCTCCACGAGCCAGGGAACCGGGTCTCTGCAGGGGACACGCTACTTGCCCATGAACATAGAGGAGATCATCACCTCTCTGCAGTCCGAAGCTCAGCAGGCCTCAGACCAGACCATCAAGGAGCTCATACAGAGCATCCTGGGCCAGAACTATGACATCGCAATGCAAGTAGGTGAACTAGACTAGTGCTTCTAGGTGTACGAACTGTAGGAGATTATTCATCCATGTGACACACATATACATATGCATTTAGTGTATGTATGTATGTATGCATGCATGTATGCACACATAACATTTCATTGTGCATATTTCAGTCTATATGATGAGACAAGTCCCAAGGTGTTATGGTAGTTCTTTGCCTCTTACTTGAATTTTGAATATTTGGATTTTTCCTTGTGGAATTGATTGTACATTGCTTTTAGCATCAGAGAAATGGAGAGGTTATTAAAAAATGGATTCAAAGAACATTACTAGTGGCCTTCCCGTTCAACGACTGTCATTACTTAGTACTAAAGACCAGAACTGGCATGATGTGACACATTTTTTTTTTTTTTTTGAGTTTAGCCTAATTAGTCATGATTTACAGAATAATAAATTTATAGGCCAAGGAAACCATCATCACTATTACATTTAACTTACACGAACTCTGTAATGTAATTTTTTTTAGTGGGTGCTATTCTCTTAAAACATTTTCTTAATCATTCCTAAGTTTAGATACTTGTAAGTGCGTATTGTATGCCAAGCACTATGACACACGTTATACAAATATTTTTCTATTTCTCATGTGTATGCATGTTTGTGTGGGTGCGAGAATGCGTATCCAGACACCTGAGGTTGATGTCCAGAATGACATCAGGTAGGTGGATACCAATAGAAGATTCACTCTATGTAGGAAAAGAAGTGAGATTGTCCATGTGAAATGGTTGTTCCCTGGGAAGCCTTATGGTTTAGTGAAGCTGGTGAATTTGCACAGCCAGAACTAATGAATGGTAAAGTTGGGATTTTAACCCCAGTTATCTTACCCCAGAAGTTGGGTCAGAATTATGTCCAGATCACTATTTATTAAATATATGTCCCTTATAGGAAACAAGCTATAGAGTCATATGTAGGATATTTTCTTTGCTTTGGTGGTGACTCTCAAAAATATTAATAAGAGAACTTGAGTCCTACATGCCAGAGGAAGGAGAGAGGAAAGAAGAGAGGGGAAGCCTGCCTATGAAGAATTATCTTGATTAAGTTAGTCTCGTAGCACGCCCATGAGGGATTGTTTTCAGTAGGTTAACGGAGGTGGGACAAGCCATCCTAAAGTGGCCATACCATTCCCTGGGCTTGAGCCCTAGACTGAATGAAAAAGGAGACCGAACGAGACCGAACGCTGGAGGAGCACACCTGGCTTCTGTACTTCCCAGCTGTTGACATGATTTGAGCAGCTTCCTCAGGCTCTTGCCTTTTTTGTTGCCGTGGTGGAATGTACCTTCAAACGGTGAGCCAAAATAAACTTTTCTGCTCTTAAGTTGTTTTCATCAGGTTATTTTTGTCATAGCAACGAGAAAAGTACTAATATACTGCTATACCATATATATGTATATATACACATATATGTATCTTGTATACACACACACACACATTTAAATAAAGGAAAATAAAGCACTAAAACAGAAGCCTTAAACTGTAATGTACCACTAAGTGTATGTGATCTAAATACATCAGTCAAAAGACAAGGATTAAAATTGATGTGACCCAACTATACATTGTCAAGAAGAAATGACCTCTGAAATGATCATATATGTAGATAAAAATGAAGGTGAAAATATACCATTCACTTATCAAGAGAAGGGAGGAGTGTCTGCATTACTGTCAGAGAAGGTAGAGGCTTACGAGAAGAATCAACCTGCCAAGAAGACAAAGGATCTTATTAAGTAAGACAGCTATAAAATGTAAGAAGAAAAACCAAGTAGGGAAGCCTGAAATTATGACTGGAGACTCTTAGCAGTCCTCTTTTAAGAACTGATTAAGAAAACTCGGCAGAGACTCCCCCAGCAATTGCCAAATACCCGATTCATCCCTGCCAAAGGATCTTACAATAAAATGAACCATGTAATGAAAATGCACCGTCAAATAATCCCAGTAAAAGTGAAATGATGAAAACAACTGCAGTGTTTTCTGTAACCATATGGAAATCCAACTAGAAATCCACAGATGAGAACATCATCAAACAGTAGGAAACCAGACAATGTAATTTGGAGTAAGCTCTAGGTCAAAGAGGACATGTCACAGAGAGAAAAACAATACATCGAACTAAATTTTGATAAAAACAAAATGTCAAAAATGTGTGGGGTCACAGTTGAAGTAAAGCAGTGGGGAAATTTATCCTGTTTTATATGTATATTAGCAAAGAGCAAAAGCGCCACATCGCTACCAAGAGTTGCTCCGTGTTGGTTCTTGATGTGATTCATAGGCATCATAGCAGGATAAGCTGGAGGATGCCTTCTCCTTTGGAAGCCTGTGCTGTGCCTTTTGGTACCATAAAAGGTAATCCTCAGGCAGGGGCATTCAGGTCAGTTTCTTAACTGTTTCTTAACTGACAGGCATGGTGTCTTCAGGGCTGAGGACTTAACTTCCACCTCTCAAAAGAGGGCCTTTCATTTCTGATATCAGGTTTTTGTTGTTGTTGTTTGTTAGGCGGCTGTTAGTCCTTAGAGGGAGCAATGTCAGCCCAAATGAGAAAAGTTGATTAAAGGTACATGTGTATATTTATACACTGAGTTATGTGCATGATAGTTTTTTTTTAAAGGTAAATGGTTAATAGCACAATTTCTTGCTATTTTCAGACATCCTTACTGTTACTTTACACACACATACACACACACACCCCACCACACGCACAGCCTTTTCTGTGTTAACCTCCCTCCTGCTTTCCCTCAGGAGCCCCTTCTCTTTCCATCTCCCTGATCTGACTGATTGCAGGGTAGCTATTCCCTTCTCTATTCCCCCCCCCCCCCCGCCCGTTGGTGTGATGGTTGAGTAAGAGCGGCCCCCATAGGCTCATATATCTGAATGCTTAGTCATCAGGGAGTGGCACTACTTGAGGAGGACTAGATGGGGTGGCCTTGTTGGAGGAAGTGTATCACTGGGAGTGGGCTTTGAAGTCTCATAAACCCAAGCCAGTCACAGGGGTGTTCTCTCTCTCTCTCTCTCTCTCTCTCTCTCTCTCTCAGATTTATTTATTTTATGTATGTGGGTACACTGTAGCTGTCTTCAGACCCACCAGGAGAGGGCATTGGATTCCATTACAGATGGTTGTGAGCCACCATGTGGTTGCTGGGATTTGAACTCAGGAACCTGGAAAGAGCAGTCAGTGCTCTTAACCGCTGAGCCATCTCCCTAGCCCCACAGGGGCTTTCTCTTTCCTGTTGCCTTTGGATCTGGAAGTAAAACTCATTAGCTACTTCTCCAGCACCATGCCTCCCTGCCATGATGATGATGATGGACTAAACCTCTGAACCTGTAAGCCAGCCTCAATTAAATGCTTTCTTTTATAAGCATTGCCTTGGTCATGGTGTCCGTTCACAGAGCTAGAACAGTGACTAAGACAGCTGCCAGTGCTCCTATTTTACCTTCCTAGTTAATGTAATTACTACAGGCTCTGTACTCACATCTGAAGATTTGGAGCTAGGATCCTCTAAAAAAAAATAACATGTAAACTTTGGCTTGCCGAGTCAGGATCATTTCACTCAAAATGGTCTTTTCTATTTCCGTTCATTAACAGCAAAGTTCATGATTTCGTTTTTCTTCAGAGCTGAATAATATTCCACAGTGTATATGAACCACATTTTCATTATTCACTCATCAGCTGTAGGACGTTCCAGTTGTCTCCATTTCCTAGCTATTGGGATATGTGTGGAGCAGGCTGTGGAATCCTTTGGGCAGATGCCTGGGAGTGGTGTAACTGGCCCGTACATATGGCGGGTTTATTGTTAGTGTTTTAAGAAGTCTCCATACTGATTTCAAAGTGGCTGCACCCGTTTGCAATCCCACCAACAGTGAATGGGGGCTCCTTTTCCCTGTACACGCTCCAACATATGCTGTCAGCTGTTCCATCGATCTTTACCGTTCTGACTTGGGTAAGGTGGAATCTCAAAAGTCTTCATTTGCCTTTCCCTAATTGCTAGAGACAATGAAAAGATTTTTTTTTTCTCTTAAGAATTCTCTGTTCAAGCTCCAGACCCATTTTTTTTCAAATGGCTCTTTGTTTTTTAATTCTTTGTTTTTCTGAGTTCTTAGTATATTCTGGATATTAACCCCCTGTCAGGTGTATAGTAAATATTCTCTGCCATCTGCCGGCTTCATCTTCACTTGGTCAATTGTTTCTTCAGCTGTGCAGATGCTTCCTTGTTTCATGAAGTCCCACCTGTCTATGGTTGGCCTTAATTCTTGGAGTAATGAAGCCTAATTCAGGAGGTTCTTTCCTAGACCTGTATCACGTCGGGCACTTGCCTTTTTTCCCCTTCTAGAAGTTTCAGTGTTTTATGTTTCTTGTTTAATTGTTTAAATCCATTTGGAGTTAGTTTAGTGCACGGTGACAGCTATGGGTCTAATTCGTCCTCTGCATGTGGACATTCAATTTTCCCAGCATTATTGGTTAAAGATGCTTTCTTTTTTTCCAGTGTATGTTTTGGGTGCCTTTGTCAAATACAAAGCAGCTGAAGTTATTTGTGCTTATGTTTGGTTCTTGGTTTTGTCCCTTTGTTCCACATGTCTGTTTTTATGCCCATACTGTATTGTTTTTATTATGGTCTGTAATATATCTTAAGATCTGGAATTTTAATCGTTCTGGCATTGTTCCTTTGCTCAGGGTTGTTTTTTTGTGGCTCCCTATGAATTTTGGGGTAGTTTTTTTTTCTATTGGTGTGAAGAATGAGATGAGATTTTTATTGGAATTGCATTGAATTTGTAAATAGCTTTTGATAAAATGGTCATTTTAACAATGTTAATCCCATCAAATAAGCATAGGATGCCTTTCCATTTTCTTGTATCTTTTTTTCTTTCTTTAGAAGTTTAAAGTTTTTGTTGTAGAGGTCCTTTATGTCCTTGGTTAGATTTGCTCTATAACTAGATTTTTTTTTTTTTAATTTGAGGTTATTGTGAATGGTATCTTGGCACATTGATGAATTTGTTTGTCATCTCTAGAAATTTTCTATTAATTTCTGTTTTGGACCTCTGATGTATTGACATGTTGTCTGTTAATAGGGACAGCCTGACTTCTTCCCTATCTGTGTCCCTTCATTTCCTTCTCTTTCCTTGTTGCTCCAGCTAGTACTTCAAGGAGATGATGCTGGCTGCGCGTTTCTTGTATATTTTTAGTATATTAATATATGCTCACTCTAGTCCTTCATTCTCTAGGACGTTTATCATGAAGGCTTGCTAGACTTTTTCAAAGGCCCTTTCACACTTATTACAATGAGCATGGGATTTTTGTCTTTAAATCTACCTATATGGTTTAATTAATTAGTTAATTAATTAATTTGTTTTTTCGAGACAGGGTTTCTCTGTGTAGCCCTGGCTGTCCTGGAACTCACTCTGTAGACCAGGCTGTCTGTAGACATCTGCCTGCCTCCGCCTCCCAAGTGCTGGGATTAAAGGAGTGCACCACCACTGCTCGGCTATTAATATTTATTGACTTACGTATGTTGAACCATCCCTGCTATTTAGAAAGAATTGCCAACTTGGACATGGTGTATAACTTTTCTGGTGTACATATGTATTCTGTTTGCAAGTATTTTAGAAAAAATTAAGTCTGTATTCATCAGGGATATTGGTCTGCAGTTTGTTGTTGTTGTTACCTGGTTGTGGTATCAGAGTGACACTGACTTTGTAGAAGGAGTTTGCAAGTGTGACTTCTGTTTTTCTGTCTGTCTGTCTGTCTGTCTGTCTACTGTCTGTGTATCTCTCTGTCTGTCTGTCTGTCTTTCTGTAATAGTTTAAGAAGGACTGGCCGTAGATGTTTGAAAGTCTGATGGGATTCTGCATTTATTCTCAGCACTTTGATAAATTAGGAGTCCCTGCTACTCACTGTACAAAGAAGCCTCTCTCACCAAGTTTGAGAGCATCACTAATCTATATTAAACATAATAATTAGAAGGCAGTTTGACATTGCGTGCCTCAGTAGTAGGTTGCCCCACTAGGGCATCTGACCTCCCCAGATAAAGGCTTTTGACCAGATTTACAGAGCCATGAATCACCTCCTGGGGAGCAGGCTTTGAATCTGGTCAGCAAACAGTTGGTTACCCCAGTAACAGTCTCTGCACCTGTGGGCCTGTCTTGCCTGGGTCTTATAGCCTGAGTTCCACCACTGTAGGTAAATTGATGGGTTTTCTTGCTCAGCAGCTGTATAGCTTCTTTTATCACCAAGAAAGCTCTCCTGTAGGGAGGAAGTTTTCACATCAGTTCTAGTTTGATTTCTCTACCTCCTACAATCAAAACATGGTGTGTCAGCAATAAAAATCTTACTATCTAGTATTGTTGGGCAGTGAGGAGAAATGGCAGTAGAACCTGTGTTGCTTAGAGGGGACACCCAGCAGTGATAGCAGGTTTCTGTTTAAAGCTTAGTGTTAATTATCAAATAGCTTCCAATTTTAATTATACAGTACTTTGCAACAACAAGCTAAACAAAACTGAACTCAACAAAACTGAAGTTATTTAAAGCCAAGTTGTACACTATATAAGAGTTGGTGGTTTATTCTTCTGCCATGTGAACAGATGAGGTTCTAGAAAGATGGGACCAGCTTGTAATTATTTTTGTAACATGTACTACGAAAGTGAATGGTCTGTTATTTAAGGTCACAAGTATGTTAAATGCCGATGGGGGGGTAGATAATTTCAGAAGGATCTCAGTTCGTATTTTCCCCCAAATGGTTGGAGGAGCAGGTGAAATTCCAACACGAGCTTCAAAATTCTGTCTATGAAGGGTCAGAGATAGCCTCACTGAGAAGGTTGCTGCTGAGGAAGGAGATGGCTTTCTTGTCTATTCACGTGTTCCCCAGCTGGAAAATGAAAGTGGAAAACTTACTTACTGTCTTTTAAGTGTATGCATTTAAATTAGCTTGTACTGGGTTTCCATAACACTTTTTCTTACATCCTACCCATTGGCTAATTCATCTCTCAGCTCCCCTTCTCTCCCTACACCTGCTGTCAAGCCTTTAACAAGGCGATCTTGTTGATACCCTCAAGTGATGATTTTTATTTACTCTGAGTGAAACCAGAGTGGGGCGGGGGGAAGAAAGCTTATACAAGTGAAAACATTGGTGTGGTGTGCTGTATAAGGCAGGTACAAGACTAAGAACAATCTGGCTGCCTTGACTGCAGTTTGAATCAACTAAATAGCCCAGGTAAGATACACATCAACTTATACACGAGAAACTTTCTTTTTCTTTTCTTTTTTTTTTTTTTTTTTTAAAGATTTATTTTATATATGTGAGTATGCTGTCGCTGTCTTCAGACACACCAGAAGAGAGCATCAGATCCCATTACAGATGGTTGTGAGCCACCATGTGGTTGCTGGGAATTGAACTCAGGACCTCTGGAAGAGCAGTCAGTGCTCTTAACCGCTGAGCCATCTCTCCAGCCCCTGAGAAACTTTCTTATTACTGCAAAGTATACTATTTGGTTGCCCTTGAAGTCAGCCATCCTGTAGTTCTAAACAGCCTGAAGCTGGGCAGCTGTAGTTTTTACAATGTTTGTTTTGAGGCAGGATAAGTAAACATGTGGGTTTCAAGGATGGGTAGATAAACAGTTTTGACAGTAAAATCAAAATCTTGAAAACTAGCCAATTACAGTCCTGGTTAAGCGTCTCTTATCCCAAATGAAAACAGTCTAATGACTACACAGAGCATTTTATAATTGTTTTGGATACATATTTCATACTAGGGCTGACATTCTAAGGTTCTTTCTTCATTTCAACCTGTGTTGAATGTTGAATCTTTGTCTCACCAAAGTGGGGAGGAATGACTTGATGGAATTAGTCATACATGTTCCATTATGTGTTTCTTATGATCACGGTAGAATGAAAAGTTAAATACCATTGAATGAAACACCTCCTCATTGAGCACACTGCCTTGAATGTATTTTACTTTGTGCTCTTATTACATAGAAAAGAACTTTCAGAGTTCTGGTGATTAATAATTACTCATAGTGTTTCTTGACCCCATTTTGTCTTAAATAATGTATTGATCTGGAAGCTCATCTCACATACACACACACACACACACTCCACACCACACACCACATACCACAAGCACACACAGCACACATGCACACACAGCACACATGCACACACACCACACATGTGCGCACACACATACTCTCTATACCATAGATAAGACTGAGACCTCAGTGAGGAAAATGACTATTGCTAGGCCCAGTGGCCAATTTATTTGGGATTGGACTATTGAGTACTTTTGACAGGCGGTGCAGAATTGCTGTGACTTGTTTTATGCCACATTGATTGGCCTTTCCATTCTCTCCTTCCCTTTGTCTCCTCTCCTCTTCCCCTTCAGTACCTTAAGACCCAGACATCAAATATTGAGATTATTTCTCACCACAACCCTCTGCTCTTAGGTCTGTGTGTGGTAAGAGGACCTTCCCACAGTGGGTTGGCCATACAGCCTCTTCATGATCACTTCAGGGATTAAACCACCTAGACCTGGGAGAAGTCAGCACGGACTAGGACAGTTCTCACAGCTTCCTGCTGTTAGTGGACATGGGCAGGGTATGAGATGGGATTTGGTCTGTGGACCCGAGCTATTTTACTCATGCCATCAATTGAAAGGATACAGATAGGAAAAACGGCCCTTGTCACACCAGAAGTTGTTTGTATGACCACTAGCCTATAACATTCATTCAAACACGCCTGAGTCTGCTAACCTACTCTGGTTTCATTTTGCATAAAAGATTAAATCTTTCATGTTGAACAAGGCTGAGTAACAGACCCGATAGCATTTTCACCACACTAGTCGTATTTATTGGAAAGCCTTCATCTGTTTTTAAAGCGAATACCTGTATTTTCTCTCCTTGGATAGGAGTCCCCATCACTTTTTTAGGCGAAGAAAAGCTATTTTGATTGATATACATAAAGTCTTTGTTATTATGTATGGTGAGTTAGGGCCTTGTTGGAAATTCTCAGCAAGATAAGATGTGTAATTGGCCCTTACCAAGAATTCCCCCATGCCAGGAGGGGAAAGCCAGTGCAATAGATATTATTTATGTGAGGCTATAGGCTTATTGTGGTAACTCTCCCCCACATCCATCAACACATTGGTAATCTGGCTTATTCTGTCTTGTTAATAACCTAAATCAATCACTCACTCACCTTTTAAAGAGGTAGTCTATCTTCTCTTGCCTTTACAGATAATGTAATCAATGAAATTCTTGCTCTCTCTCTCTCTCTGCTTGGCTCACTACAAATTTATTAGGCACACAGGAGCAGATCATAATGGAGCCCAGACCTTATCATTTCAGCTAGATTTCCCCTCAAGAACATTTCAAATCGTAAGCTCTTCATCTCTTAATCCTTAGAAATGGGGTTATGCAGAATTGAAAGCCAGAGTCAGCTGAGAGACTTTTCATGTTTATTACGTTCTTGAGCTCTACCTCATTGCACGGTCCTTGGCAGTCAGTTATTCTGGGCAGTGATTATTGAATATTATTCTAATAGTGGATCTTTTATGTATGACTGTCTTGTTGCTCTTTGGGGTTAAGAGAAGAGATAGTAAATACACATTTACAAGGGGGAATCTTTGAGAATGCTAAATGGAATGCATAATTCATAGAAACTGGTACTAGGATAAAGTCAAAGCAGTTTAGCCAAACCCTATGTTAAAATGAAATGAGGGGTAAGTAGCAGGTCTTCCACAACTTGTGGTTAGCTCACAGATCCAGATAACCAAGGAACCCAAAGTAACAGTGACTTAAACTACATCAAAGTTCATTTCTTCCTCGTTCAAAAAAAAAAAAGAAAGAAAAAAGTCTTGTAAAGTCAGTGCAGGAGAGATATGGCATCTGGCAGGGCCAACGTCTAGATTCCTGTCAGCTCACAGTCCCACCTCCTGTGACCATCGTTCCCACGGTCATCTTAAGGTCTAGTATGGCCACCATAGATTTTATCACATCTGCATTCTTGCTAACAGGAAGCCACCGAATAAGAGAAACACATGCCCAGAGTTGCTTATAATTTTGGCTTATATTTTATTGACCCTAATTTTGGTGTGCAAGTACATTTAACTCTTAAAGAAGAAGAAAAATAAAATCACCGTGTGGGAAGCATGTGTAATGTTTATATTTTGTTATTCTGAAAAAGGGGGAGACAAGTCATTGCAACAGTTTATTAACTTGTGGGTGCATCAGTTTTCTCATCTATACAATGGAGCTAGTACTGCTATACAATCCTGTGGGGGCAAAATTATCTTTTATGAAAATATTTGTGTTATATCTGCATGCACACACTCATACACTCCATCTTGGGTGTCTGCGTGTTCATAAAAGCCAGAAAAGAGCATCAGATCCCCTGAATATGGAGTTAAAAGTGTTTATGAACCACCCAAAGTGGATGCTTGGAGCCAAACTGGGCCTCTGAAGCAACATCAAGTGTGCTTAACTGCTGAGTGCACTTGAATTAGATACCCGTCCCTCCATCCCAGTTCCTCCTGTGGACATGCTTTCAAGTATCCGGGATATAGGTAACAGATACATCTCTCCAGCTCTAAAGTGAGGAAACACATAGTAAAACCTTGCGTTGTACTTAAAGGCTTTTAGTCCTTACTGTTGCACCAAACCCTGTAAATTTGAACAGGCCGCACTCCCCTCAACAGGCAGTGCCAGAGTATTCGTCCCTCTACCAGCCTCGTTTATTATTGTGGCTTTGAGTTTTTGCTAATTTGAAAGTTCAGAGACCTTCCTTCCAGTACTTTTTAGTAGTGGAAACTGTTTTCAGAGAAGACCTCTGATGTAAGTATCCCAGACACTTGATAGCATGTCTGCAGAGCCTGAGCTGGGAAGGAGGTCAGGAATCTAATTCATCAGCTCAGACTCCTACTAGTACACTGTCTATAACAGAAGTACTTTTTTTAATCCATTCATGTTGTGCTCCTGTCATGGAAGAAACAAAAATTTACAAATGAAGTCCCTGCTCTCTTAGGCCTAAATCTAGGAGTAGACAGAATAGACACATTGGTGAAGCACTGTGTTACGGTAGAGTACATTATGGAAAAAACAATTTTAGAATATGAGAGGCAGAGCATGATAGAGGAGACTCATTTAAATAACATGGCCAGGAAAGGGTCTAAAGAGACCAAGTCACTTGAGCATATATCTGAAGGAAATCAGGGGGCCAAGCATATGGTTTATGAATGGAAGAGGATTGCCCGAGGCACAGGGAAGGGCAACTGCAGAATCCCAAGGCAGAACTGTCTTTGTGGTGTCTGAGAAATAGAGGACTTTGGATGGGGAGATGACATCGCAGAGGTAGCCAGTCTAGCTTTTTCCTCTTATTTGATATGTTTTATTCTATTTAGAGTCATGAAATAAATTTCATACCTATCTTTTTTCTGTCTGTATGATGAGGTCAAGATTAATATGACTTATTTGTAACATACAGGAAAAACGAGAATAATTTGCAGTTAAATTCTGTAATGCACTTGTTACAAGTTTTTGTCTATTGATAATAAATATATTTTGAATCATGAATGTAAGGAACCCTAGTGCGCAAGAAAGACCAGAGAATGAAAGAACAAAGCAGAGAATGCAATTAGCACTAGAACATAAACATTACACTAATGTTGACTAATGTGTAGGCAGCAAGAGAACCAGCAGTGAGTGCTAAGACCAGTTAAGGACTCTTGACATGGAACAAATGACACACTGCTGAAATGGAACATCAAGCTGTATTGTGACATGAGACAGCATGACAAAGTGAGTTAAAATATAAACAAACAAGTCTTGCAGGTTGAAATCTTAACACATCAGGGCACAATCACGTTTTGGTAAGAAAAATAAGTTATTAATAGATGATAAGCATACAGCAAGGATTGAAAAAACAAAAGGAGTACAAGAAGACATGGAGAAATGGACCTTCACGGACAGTTTTAGAGGGAATGGCAGGCCATTCAAAATTAAGTATATGGCCTCAGTGTGTAGTTGTTGAAAAAAATCATTAACATTTTGTTGAAAATCATATCAACTAACAATAATATCATAATACCTCTTCCTTATTAACAAAAATCCATTCATCTGTTTCATTTGGCTGCTAATCCCAGTATGCTTGGTGCTACGTTTACAGAATGGACTCCTTTATTCAGTGTGTATATTTGTGTAAGTGCAGAGAGAGACAGATGAGCTTGGTGATGAAAGTGCTGTTAACAGAGAGGCTACAACTGACAGAGTAGCGCTGCTCCTGGATAATAATACAGGGTGGTTAGATGGGAAAACCTTTTGTGCTAATGGTAGTAGATTCTGACCTCATATATTCATAAATTATTATATTTTTCTGGCATGCCTTCCAGGATGTCTTAGTTAGGGTTCTACTGCTGTGAACAGACACCGTGACCAAGGCAACTCTTTTTTTTTTTTTTTTTAATTTTTTTCTTTTTTTTTTTTCCTCATATTTTATTTACATTTCAAATGTTTCCCCCTTTCCAGATCTCCCCTTTGGAAACTCCCCATTCCCTCCCCCCTCCCACTGCTACTATGGGAGTATTCCCCCAACCTACCCACTCTCATCTTCCCTCCTTGGCATTCTCCTATACTGGGGCATCTAACACCCTCAGGCCCAAGGGCCTCTGCTCCCCCTGATGGCCAACAAGGCCCTCCTCTGTCACATATGTGGCCAGGACCATGGGTCCTTCCATGTGTATTCCTTTTTTTTTTGTTTTTTTTCAGACAGGGTTTCTCTGTGTAGCCCTGGCTGGCCTGGAACTCACTCTGTAGACCAGGCTGGCCTCAAACTCCTGATCCTCCTGCCTCTGCCTCCTTCAGCAAATCCTATCAGTGTGCGCCACCACAACCGGCCCTCCATGTGTATTCTTTGGTTAGTGATCCAGTCTCTGGGAGCATCAGGAGGTCAGGCCAGTCGACACTGTTGCTCCCTCCCTGGGGCTGCAAACTCCCTCAGCTCTTTCAGTCCCTTCTCCAAGTCCTCCATCTGGGACCTCACACTCAGCCTTACAGTTGCTGTGAAGTGACTCTTGGGTATTCCAAACTTTTGGGCTAATAACCACTTATCAGTGAGTACATACCATGTTCATTCTTTTGTGACTGAGTTACCTCGCTCAGGATATTTTCAAGTTCCATCCATTTGCCTAAGAATTTCATGAAGTCATTGTTTTTAATAGCTGAGTAGTATTCCATTGTGTAAATGTACCACATTTTCTGTATCTATTTTGTGGAATAGATTGAAGAGTATTGGTATTGGGTCTTCTTTGAAGGTCTGATAGAATTCTGCACTGAACCCATCTGGTTCTGGGGTTTTTTGGTTGGGAGACTTTTAATGACTGCTTCTATTTCTTTAGTGGTTATGGGACTGTTTAGATGGTTTATCTGATCCTGATTTAACTTTGGTAGTTGGTATCTGTCTAGAAACTTGTCCATTTCCTCCAGATTTTCCAACTTTGTTGCATATAGGCTTTTGTAGTCGGATCTGATGATTTTTTTTAATTTCCTCAGAATCTGTTATTATATCTCCAAGGCAACTCTTGTAAGAACATTTAATTGGGCTTGGCTTACAGGTTCAGAGATTCAGTCCATTATCGTCAAGGCAGGAACATGGCAACATCCAGGCAGGCATTTTGCAGAAGGAGCTGAGAGTCCTACATCTGAAGGCTGCTAGCAGAATACTGACTTGCAGGCAGCTAGGATGAGGGTCTTACAGCCACACCCACAGTGACACACCCACTCCAACAGGGCCTCACCTCCTACTAGTGCCACTCCCTGGGCCAAGCGTATACAAACCATCACACAGGACATGTGAAAACTATGCAGGATGTGTTGTAAGACTTTGATTTTTTTTATTATTATTATTATTATTATTATTATTATTATTATTATTATGTGCAGTTAATTTATTAAATAGTCTGGGTTCATGTTAAGTATACTTTCAAGTAGGTTTGTTGACTAGATATTGCGATACATTTTCCCTGTGTCATAGGCTATACTGAGCACTTCTTCTGAGGCATCCATCTTTGTCCAAAACATTCTAATCTGTTTCTATCTGTGGGGCACACAGAAGTAACTTGTCATTCTCAGGCTGTTGAAGGCCTTAGTCAGTGCTGTGAGAATTACATGCTGTCCTTTTATACACACGCATGTCATACACACGTCCATTTCTTCCTTAGAAGTTTACCACTTTTAGATTCTCCTTGGGAAGTGGTCCTAGGTCATTTCTGTTTTCCATTCTCCATGAATACATCTCCCTGTTGTTTCTTTATTTTGGACTTACTTCTGAGTGCTGGGTAGAAACCTTCATCTATGCATTTAATACTTCCCTGCAAGTTTACTCTGGCCAAGAAATGCAGTTCAGAGCGGTGAGGAAGTTCAAAAGATGACTCAAACTCATCACTTTCCCATCTGAAATCAGTAGTGATTTTTCCCCTTTTCCTTCAGTCCTGCCAGGTTCCCTTGAAACCTGAGAACCAGGAAGACCTTCTTTTCTATCGCTCAGATTCCATGGTAGCTCCTGTGATTGTACCATGTGGCCATGTGTCCCCTGTGAGCAATCCAGGCGTAGGCAGAATTGCAGAGGAGGGTTGTAGGGAATCATTACTTCACAACTGTCTCTTAGTGTCCCCAGAGACAAAAAATGAAAACAGAGCTTCAGAGAAGCAACCAGTTTGTCAAGATCACATGCAGTTAGCAGTGGAGCAGACTCCAGGCCCCAGATACCCAATACTGCTCTGGCCCTCCTTCCAGTTCTGTGCCTTTGAGCAGGTACTTAACGCTCTTCTACAGCTTAAGGTCAACAGCTCAGTACAGAAATTTTATTCTTTCTGCCGGCGTGTGGATCCCCTCACCACTGAGTAACCATAACTGGTGCTGAATTTGTTTCTTTCTTTGTTTTAGGTACAGCCCTTTAATATATTTGCCTGTTGAGGAAACATTAATGTTGTACAGATGGTAAAGGGTAGCTTAAGATGTTTTTGAAGATAGAAAACCCAATTTTGAGAATCTAGTTCATACTTTTTTTTTCCCCACAAAAGATTATGTAGCTCCTATTGCATTGTAGAAGATTTCTCCTCCTGTGTGGACATGTACCAAAATGGCTTACTCAGGTAAACCATTTCCAGGAAAAGACAATGAAGAGATGATTGACACACCAGAAACTGGATGATATTATTATTTTACATCCTGATTGTAGTTCCCCAACCCCTACTCCTCTTCCCCCCTCCCCCATCCACTCCTCCATTTCTCTTCAGAAAAGGGCAGGCCTCCCTTTGATAACGACCAAGCATGGCATATCAAGGTGCACTGAGAGTAGGTACCTCCCCATGCATGGACAAGGTAACTCAGTATCAGGGAAAGGATTCCAAAAGCTGGCAAAAGACTCAGAGACAGTCCCTGCTCCCAGTTAGGAGTCCCATAAGAAGACTAAGCGACACAACCATAACATATATGCAGAGGGCCTAGGTCTGTCCCAGGCAGGCTCCCTGATTGTTGGTTCAGTCTCTGTGGGCCCCTATGAGCCCAGGTTAGTTGGTTCTGTGAGTGTTCTTGTGGTGTCCTTGACCCCTCTGGTTCCTGTAATCCTTTCTTACACTTTCTCAGGATTCCTCAAGCTTCGATTAATGTGGCTGTAGGTCTCTGCATCTGATTCCATCAGTTGCTGGATGAAGCCTCTTGATAACAACTGGGCTAGGCAGCAATCTATGAATATGCTTTTTTCTTTGCTCAACTGAATGAATGCATCCTGTTCCCCCTCACCTTTCCTTTACCTCTATGAATATGTACCAGCAGGAGTGCTGGGAGAATCCTTTCCTTGAGAATGGAGAACACTATTCTTTAGTTATCACTTCTTGATGCTAGTCTACAGTATGGAGTGATACTCCAAGGTCTTATTGGAGAGTAACTTGTGGGCCTCACCCCTCTCTTCAGCTGTGCTTAGAATTCTTTTGTTCCCCCCCCTCTCTTTTAAAATAATTTGTTTCCTCCTTCCCATTTTGCCGAAGCAGCTGCGTGTTTTGCTGTCGCTTTTTTAGTATGCAGCGAGTAGCTCCTCTCCCACAGCTTGTCTTAATATCTTATTTCTGTTCTGCCTCAGGCTTAGAAGCTAGATAAATAAACCTGGCAATATTATTTGTAAAGTGAGGGTAAACAGCCTCAGAGGCAGGGCCTTGGAAGCTTTCCTATGGGAAAGCGCAGGCTCCCCTTCACCTCAGGCCTTGGCTGACATGCTTCAGGCCTCTTTGCTTAGGTCCTGCTTCCCAAACTCGCTGCCAGGCCCTGAGATGGGAAGATATCTGCACAGTGAATGGGTAAGGAGTAACTACCTTTTCCATTTTCTGTTCTTATTGGTTCAGACGCTGTGAAAATATTTTTGTATTTGAATAATGCATATTTAGGGCATAGAGCTATAGACCAGTTCCTTTGCAAATCAAAATGAAGAATAACCACCTCAGAACCACAGAAAACCTTTAGGCCATTTGATTTATTTTAAGATGCAAACTCTAATGCTGACCTTGGGGGAAGTTTTGAACCTCAGCTGTCAGTTTAAACAAAGATCCAAAACTAATTAAGCATTTATTGGAAGGGGCATGGGCTTGAGAACTGGCTGGACAACTTTTAAGTTAATGACAGTTCTCCAGAAAACAAATAGAAGCGCTAATGCCGTGTCCACACATCCTCCGAGACTAGCTTCAATGTCTAGCTTTAGCCTTTTTTTCTTCTTATGGAAAATGGAGACTGGTTATCTCCCTACAGATTCATTGTGTTTTGTGAAGCTAATTTCCTCCAGATCCTCTTCTCTCTACCTGATTCTCTCCTGTTCCTTCTCTGATGTCACTACAGTTTATAACCTGGCTAGAGTTTACTGTCACTGTCCCATCTGAAACTTAAGTCAACATTGTCAGGTTTTTTTTTTTTTTTTTGGCTTAGAAAAACTTGAATATCATGATTAATTTCTGGGTTGTTAAAAATATTGACATCTCCTATAATTTAATTTAGTAGTTATTAGCTGCTTTAAAGGTGTAATCATTAGAGGGGTGTAATCTCTCATATGTACGTCAAGGTAGAAGAAAGAAACATCTCTGTATATTTAGATTGAAATATAGTGTTTGGGTTCAGTTCAAGTGTGCAGAACCTGGAGGGAGGTGCCATGGGTAGTACATGGCAGTGGGAAGGAACTCCATCTTGGTTCTGAAAGTGCTCAGTGACACTGAGTGACTCATATTTTAGAAGGGGCACTCTGGAGGCAATACCTCCATTGGCTGGGGGGAGCAAGAGTTACAGCTGCGCATCTGAACTACATCTGGGCTGGTATGGCTACAGAGCAGGCTGCAAAATAAAGGACAGCAAGAGTCATTTGAGGGATGGCCTTAGAATCTGGGAGTGGTGATGATACTGTGCCATTACATTGGACCATATGAAGTTTCTGTGTTTACAGGTTAACAAATGAATTGGTTCATGTGGTTCAAACTTAGCATGTATTAGCAGATTGAGGATCAGATCACAGTATACAAACATCACAGCTAGACCGGCTGTGGTACAAAACATTTCAGAGGAACAAGATTGCTTTTCCCTTAGCATTCGTTATTCTGAGAGTTTGAAGGGTATAGACCTCCTCACAGCAATATGTGTGTGTGTGTGTGTGTGTGTGTGTGTGTGTGTGTGTGTGTATATTTTGTTTTTGTGATCTTCCTGGCCCCTCCTGCTGGTCTCTCATTCCACTTCTATGTGCTGTGGAGGGGGAGGGGAGAATGACTGGAGACACCAAGAGCAGCTGTAGACTTAATGTTCCTGATGTTTACTTGATGCTGATGTTTTGTTATATTCTAATCTTGGTCAATGTGATATATAAACGTTGTTTGGAAAGTTGATAATAGTACTCAGCGTATACAAACGGCTCCTTGCTAGCTAAAAACTATAAACTAGCTATAAACTCCTTGTTAATTTCCACTCTGGTTGCTTGCTGACTCCTGTAGTTAGCTGCTTTTCTAAAGGTTAGCTGTTGCCATTTATATACCGCTTCATATCTCCGTATCATACACTGTTGCTGACAGGTTTTTCATTTCCATCCTTCCCTTATGGGGAACATGTTGAGGCAAGGTCTCATTCTGTACTTAGAGCTGCCCTTAAACTCATTCTCTTCCTTGGCCTCCTGAGCTGGGCTTGCAGGTATGCAGCACCACACACCTGGGCTGCTAGCTTCTCTTTCTGCACCAGTCTGTTGTTCTCTCATTATGGAGTTTGACAGTTTGTCATCTTTGCTACAGCTCACCCCCTTTGCCAGGGCACATAGACTTTCTCACCTTTCAAATATAGTGAGTTTGAACTTTTGAGTTTGAGGTGGTGTAGTTAGGCAGATATTGTGGGCAACATTTGATTTCTCAAGCAATTGCCTTTCCTTCCAGATTCGTGATTGCAAAGTTTTTCTCCTGTTACTTGGTTTCTTATATGCACATCACTGATTTATCACTGAAGACAAGTGTAACTGTCTCCTGAGTGCATCTGGATGTATTAGAGAATCTCTCCTGTTCTTTCTTAGACATTTTCCTCTAGAGCCTTTGGTCTCAGTCAGGCTTGAATGTTCTCTGGCCTGCTACTTAGTGAGCTCAGGTCTGCTATCTGACTTCATGTGTTAATTGTCTCTTCATCTTCCTCTTTTTCAATCTGCTAGGAAGGCAGGGGATGTGGGAAGTGTGTGTGTGTATGTGTGTATGTGTCTGCATGTGCGCTTGTGTATATATGTGTTGTGTATATGTATGTTAGATTTTCATATCTGAAAATTTCATTATTCAGTCTCTCTTAAAATAATAGCCTGGCTGGTGGTAGAATTCTAGATTGTAATCACTTTACCTTGAAATTTGGAAGTTCTGCCTTCTAATGTCTGTGACTACAGATATAAAATTCATTAATGTTTTTGGGGAGGTCTCATTTTTAGCCTCTTGCTTTATGTCACAGTACTGGTTCTTGCTCTGGCATGGGAAAGAAGCTACTTGGTTGCACAGAGGGGACAAGGATGGAGGTTGTTTCTGGTCCTGGTTGCCCACTTATCCTTGGAGTTTGGGGTCTCTAATTCCTAAACCTTTCTGAGGTTTTATGTAAGGAACTAATATAACATGTTGTTCTTCTGGCTTTTCAGTTTTTGTAAGAAGTAGTTACTTTTCAGAGTTGCTGGTAAAATCATAAGAAAATATTTGCATGACACTCTCTTGTCAGCTTAGCCATGTTTGTTATTTTTAATGGGCCTTTTATTTATCCATTTATACACTGGTGACTCACCACATGCATTGCAATAGTAAGTCGCAAAAATAAATAATTGTCTTGTAGAATACATCTTGAGGTTCTTATTAAATCTCATCCAAAGTAAACTTCCTTTCATGCATTTGTTCATAATGGGAAGAGCATTGTCTTCTTACCATTAAAACTGGTTAAGACACTTAAACACATTTCTTCTACATGTGCTTTTTCAGATTCTCTTTTAACTGAGAGAATATTAAGCACAAGACTAGGAGAATAGAAAGTGGCACTGACACTTGTTACATAAGTTGCAGGCGCTCTGGAATTTTTTAAAAACATTTTTACCTCAAAACATCTAGTCCCATGAGCTTACAAAATATGTAGTTGGTATACAGAAAAAAGTTAAATTTGTTTAAATTATACTCTTTCTGGAAACACAGCCATGCCAGAGGCTTGCATCTTTGAAATGTTTTCTGGTTCACAGGGAATATTTTTAGGTTTCGTCATTGATTATGATCTGTTGATTTTAACTTAGAAACTTACATTTTTTTCTTTTTGAAGTATTAAGGATTGAACCCAGGGCTTTTGTAGGCTAGGCAGGTACTCTGCCACTGAACCACATTCCCAGACAGGGATTTTTTTCCGCTTTAACTTGTTCCTTCAGTAATCTCTGAACTGTATGATTTCCTTGTCATGTGAATAAGCGTGACAGTGTGATGCTCTGATTGCTCTTAAGGTGTACATTAAATATTACTGCCATTGTTACCCTGGTCCCCACTGGATGCTAAACCACTTGCTTCTGTGGCATATCAGTCTCATATTTAGCCAGGGAAGCAAGCCTAATGTACAGATACACTTGTGAATTATAATACTGTGAAGATAGATCCTTAAAAGACAAGATGATGAAGCTAAATGATCCAGAAGAGCCAAGAATAACACAAACACAAATTTAAAAAAATGATAATGTCTCATATTACCTGGCATTTAATTTAATTAATTTATTTTTCGATTATTTACATTTCAAATGTTTCCCCCTTTCCAGATCTCCCCTTTGGAACCTCCCCATTCTCTCCCCCGTGCCCCTGCCTCTATGAGGGTATTCCCCCACCCACCCACTCTCGTCTTCCCTCCTTGGCATTCTCTTATACTGGGGCATCTAACACCCTCAGACCCAAGAGCCTCTCCTCCCCCTGATGAGGCCCTCCTCTGCCACATATGTGGTCAGCACCATGGGTCCCTCCATGTGTATTCTTTGGTTGGTGAATTTTCAGCTGTTTCTAGCACTTTCAAAAACAAGCCTTGGTGGTTTACTTTTGTGTTGCTGTTTAGCTACAGTGCCCTGATGAGGAATCTCGGTGTTCCGACTTTATAGGTATAAGATCAGTCAGTTGTGTCTTTCCTGACAGACCTGCCTTTGTGCCAGGTTGAAATGAGTGTTTTGCTTCCTTGAACTTTCTGCTATATTGGTAATAAAGGCACGCAATATCCCCGTTCTCAATTTTTATTTTCCTAATTACTAATACTGATTAATTCATCATGACTCATGTGCACAGAGGTCCCCAAAGACTTTAAACAGGGACCAGCAAAGGATAATGGAATAAGACTGCAGATTCCCAAGCAATGCAAAGACTCAGAAGCACTGGTGTGACACTTTCTACCTCCAATATTTTATTCCTGGGCATCGATAAGGGACTTTGCTAAATAATCACTTCTCTTTGTAGTCTGTAACTGAAATCCATAACTCTTCAGCCTTGCCCACCTCTCTTAAATTTTCTTGGCTGGTTTGTTTTACTATGTAAGATGAGACTAATAGTGACCACTACCATATGTATTTATTGAGAAATAGTCATAAAATGCTTACTTAGGCCTGGCATACAGGGGTGCAATATTTGATAGCTTTCATAGTGCATTTGCTCTCTCATTTGTCAAGTATCTAACCTTTGAGAGTGAGTTAAGTTTTTTTTTTTTTTTTTTGAAATAGAAAATACCACATATAACAATCCCTTATGAATAAAATAAAATGGGTGATCACCATGAAATAAAATGGCCTGGCATCAGAAATCCAGGTGTAGCAATTAAAAAGAGAAAGAGAAAAAAAAAAGTGTGTGTGTGTGTGTGTGAGAGAGAGAGAGAGAGAGAGAGAGAGAGAGAGAGAGAGAGAACCTTGAAGGTAAGTAATTATAAAAGATATTTCAGAAACTAGGAAATTCTATAAAGGATTTCCTCAAAGTAGCTGGTAGCCTTGTTGGTAGCAAAGCAGAGTAAGATGTTAACTAACCCACTCACAAAGTCTCTTGTGTTTGAACAACTACTGTGTATCAGGCATAGTGCCATTGTCTTTGATCTTCTGACCTGAAAAGAGAGAGAAGCTCAAACCTAACAGTTTGGTAAACTACAATGGGTTCTAATAGCCTGCACTATATGGCTAGTTAACCTCATCAGAGATGTGTCTGGGAGGAGGAAGGGGGGGGGAGGGAGAGGGAAAGGGAAAGAGAGACAGAGAGAGATAGAGAGAGACAGAGACTGCGTGTCTATGTGTCTCTGTGTGTGTTCATGTGTGCATATATGTGTGTGTGTCTCTGTGTATCTCTGTGTGTGTTTTGATCAGGTTTGATTCAGGATAATACCCTGAGAAATGCGTGAATACAGTGGGAGATGTGGCAGAGATGTGATTGTAGTACTTAACATACTACAGTTTATTTCCCGGAGCTGTATGAGCAGCAAATTTAAGGGTCTGGTGATGTGAGACTTGGGAGGCAAGAAGAGAAGAGAGATCCTAAGGGGCGATGCTTCCTTCTGGCATTTGCAGCTGCCTCCTCAGGATTCCAGAGAAGAACATAAGAGCGAACCAGCTTACTGAAGTCTGTGAATATCTAGGGTGGGTGATCCTCGAGGCACGCTTCACAGTGTGAGTGCTAAATGCTGAGTAGAGATGCTGTGAGAAGAATGCTGTTTCACTGTCTCCTTTGCTGAGACCCAGGCTTTCTTGTGAGGTTCTCCTATCATGACTCACTCCTTCATTCTCCGGAACGTTAACCAAGTGACGTTCAATACTCTTGAAAACAAGATATAGGGAGTTCTGTCCCATCCGATATTTCCAGATATTTCTCAACACCCCTAAATTAGTTCAATAGTTGATTGAAGATGGATCCTCTCTTACATTTAAAAACTTGAAATTTATTTTAATTAAATATTTCTCTTTAAGGTAACCCTTAAACAATGGAGAATAGAGACTATTAAGGAATATCCTTTGAGTCCTTATTTCTGTTACTTGTGCCACAGGTTAGGCCATCATCAGTGTTTGCCTTCATCCTATACCTTACCCCTTAATAATTCTATTTTTTAAAACCAGACACTTATTAATTTGCTTTCCACAAGAGATTGGGTCTCTATTGATACAGGATAACACTTAAATTCAAACCATAGATAGCACAGAGTAGAGAATGACCCTCATTATGTGAATTTGTCATTTTATTATCTTTTGTCTTCCTGCAGTAGTTATATAAGCCAGCTAATACTGTATAACAAAAGAAGTCCCAAAGCCCAATGACTTTAAATAGTATTTCTCACATCAGTAGATTGACTGGTGCCCTAGTTCTATTGCTGCTGTTACTGCTGAGGATGACATACCCTGACAAAAAGTACCTTAGGGGAGAAAGGGATTTGTTTTAGTTCACAATTCTAGTTACAGTTCATCATCGTGGTGAGTCAAAGCAAGAACTTAAAATAGCAGAAATGAGTGAATATACTTGCTTCCTTTTCTTTCTTTCTTTTTTTTTTGAATAGAAATGAAACTGTTTATTTTGATGCTCAACATATCATAAACATCCGGAAAAACAAAGGGGAAGAAAAATGAATAGTAATGAGAAAACAAATCACAGAACTAAGAGCAGCCATAGGGTTTCACAAAACTTTCAGAGCATATATTCTTTATAAACACAAGGGATGGCAGAATAAAACAAAGAGGAAAAATATAATTCAATTTTTAAGTTAGAAAATCTTGACACCTGTATAGTTAACCTGAAATGTATAGAACATACAAGTTCATAAAGAACAAATATCTAAATAAATTATTTGCAAATGAAATTTGTACTTTATTTTAAGAAGAGATGTAATAAATCAGCCTTATTCTGGAATCTATAAATGTTAAGAAAAAATAGGCCATGTAATATAATTAAATTCTATTCACAGAGTAATGGATAAAAAATAATTTGGAGAAAAATACTACTTAATAAGATTCAAAATTCATTATCTAAAACATAACTTATATGTATTAACAATAGATTAAACCCTAATTGGATGGAGGAAGCAATAATAGTCTTATGATTCAGAACACAATCATAGTTTTAAAAGCTTGTCGAATAAGAAATTAAAAAAAAAGCCAACTTCACTTAAAAGTAATGACATGTAGTTCCAACCCAAAAAGAAATTAAATAATTTACTAGATGTGTACTACCTTAAGAGAAAAGAAACAAATGGACATAAGTAATGCCATTACCAAGATTCTACAGAAAGAAAAGGAAAAAAGAAAGAAAAGACTAGAATAATTAAAATATTGTAACCTAAATTATTAAGATTGCTTTACAGAGGAGCCCTCTGCTAATATAGAGTCATACAATTATGACTACAGAAAGTGTCTTGTAATACAGGTGGAAAGCGAAACCTAATACAGCATTCAATTAACAATTTGCTTACATAATTTTACAACTCTAATGGGAAAGGAAGGAAACATGCAATAGTAGTATGGGAAATTCCCAGAAATTCTATTAAAGGAACTGAAGTATACCCAAATAATTCTGAGACTTACATATATCACCTCAATAACACAATGATGTGATTTCACAAAAAGATATATTCACCTGCACCACATGCATACAGTGCCTCAAGAGTCCAGGAGAGGTGTCTATATCTAGATAGGAAGTTATGACTTGTCATTTGGCAATGAAAATCAAACCTGCATCCTCTGGAAGAGTCACCAGTGCTCTTATCACTGGGTCATTTCTTCAACCCCACCTTCAAAATATTTAAAAAAAACAAAACGTGTTTAGTATGAGAACTGGGCGCATGTTTGTTATGATATATCATCTCCTGAATGTGGAAAACTGTTAATTAAAATTTATTTAAATTAGTCATTTTCTACTATTGGTGGTTTTATCTATTAAAGACAGTGTTAGTTTGATTGTATGAAAATCTTTTTGTAACCAGATAGAAAGGAGTTGTGTTTCATTTCATGTCTATAACTGTTTGCTTCCTTTTCTTGTACTTGATTACTCCACTCTCAGATAGTTCAAAACTCCTTTCCTAGGGAATGGTGCCACCCACACTGGATTGGGTTCTTCCACATCAGCTAACATAATTAAAACAATTCCTGGTAGATAGCCCCAGACCAACCCAATTAGGCAATCCCTCATTGAGACTCTTTTCCCAAATGACTCTACTGTGTCAAGTTGTTAATTAAAGCTTAATGCAGTAGTTGGTATTAGCTAATTTAGACGTGCTTGCTCCTGTGTCTTTTGCTCACTTGTCTTATTTGTTTAGAGCAAATCAGTTAAAGACTTTATTATGGCTAGACCAGGTTTGTTTAATATATTCCCCCAGGACCAACATATGACTAGGAACATCCATATATGCTTCCCTCCTGACACCTATAATCTCAAAAGTCATGCATTTATCATGGTGACATATAAGCTGGCTTGATCTTAAGACTCAGAATTGGCACACTGTTATCTCTATCTATTTGGAAGACAAGTGAAAACACATTCCTTCAAATGAAATTAATTACCTTTCAAAAAAGCTGTGCAAAACAAGAATATTTTAGTCTCTTGGTGACTTTAAAGTTTATCTTATTGGTTCTAAAGGAAATCTAGTACACTACAGGATTTCTACCGGTCCCCTTTGGGCAACATCTCACTTGGTAGTATATTATTATTATTAATCTAACCACTAATATATATGTTCATTTTGGTGGTGACTACCTAAGTGATCAGGGTTGAGTCTATTTTTTTTCTGTTTTTATGAGGATTAAGATATTGAATTTGTGTTTGAAGACCATAAAATGTGGAAGCAAGATTATTTTTCTTTTGCCTTTTTATGCTTCAAATCACTTCATATAATTCCTTGGACTTAGTAGTTACTTTGTAAGTAAATATTTGTTGAATGAAGTAAACAAAAAATGTGCTTGCTTTCTGAACTCTGAATATTATTTTTGGAGCATTTATTTATGCTGTTCAATCTTAGGAAGCCCAAGAGAATGCTTTTAATAAATTCTTTTCAAAATTTATCATTTGTTTTCTCAACTTTGTAGGACAAAAGTTCAGAGAATATGGAACTTAGTATGCAGAAAGTAAGACTTAGTGCTGATCGTTAACTTTCATAGATTTTAATTAATCTTTATCTTAACTAAGGAAGACACATACATTGCATAAATCTCGTGCATGATTTGTGTAACAGAGAGTAAGGATTTTGTTTTCATTGGCTTTGTTTAATAAGGCCAAGAATCATGTTCTTGGCCTAGGAATGTCTTACTTTTAGTAACCTCTTGAATTCTGAAGATTTTACAAATACTTCAGAAGGCCTCCAAGGACTGTTATTTAAAGATATTGATGAATGAGGTATTAAATGATATGATTTCAGGGTCTTTAGGTCTAAATCACTTAGAAAAAGCTAGCCTAGCTTGTTACTGTCTCTGTAGCACAAACAACAGCAGGAATGACAGAAAGACTTCAAGATGTATAGATGATTTTGTAGGACAAAGGGTATGTGAAATAGTGCCAAGTATAAATTGTTAACATACATGCTTGTTTTATCTAAAGATTCTGTCACCAACTACTTCACTTTTTAATGATGTTTCTAAGAAATATATATATATATATATATATATATATATATAATTTATTATTGTTTTATATAGTACGTAATGACCACAATTTCCCCTCCCTCTACTCTTCCCAATATTCCTGTGAAATAAGTGTCACAAAGCTTAGGCAGCTTAAAAAACTGGATGTGTATTATCTCATGCAGGTTTTGTGGGTCTTGAGTCTGGAAGCAGCTTAGCTGGATGGTCGTGGCCCCACACTTCTGATGGATTGGGTCTAGGTCTTGTCTGCTACCCTTTTATTTGAAATCTTTACTAAAAATGAAGGACCAGCTTCTAGGATATCTAGATCACAAGGCCAGAAATTTGTTGCAGTTCCTCACCACAGGACTGTGTAATTGCCCTGATGACATGCCAGATGGCTCTCCCAAGAACAAGTGATGTAAGAGAGAAAGGCAGAAGTTGCCTTGAGTTTTATGGTATAGCTTCACATTCCCATTTCTGCTGTAACTGATAGGTTACACAGTCAGCTTGCTCACTTAGGAGGGGCCTACTCAGGAGTTGAGTGTCCTTGAGAACCATGTTGAATGATAGCTCTCAGAAGCCTTTGGAATAAAATCTTTAGGTGGAATTACAACTGTTTTTGTTATACATTGGTTAGGTTCTTCATGTTTAATTCAAAATTTCAGATAATTCTTTTTGCATTTTAAAAAAATAGAATGTATTTGAGGATACTAATTATTTTTATTATTCGACTCAGAAATAACAACAACTGAATCATTTTCAGATGTAGTGTTTTGGAAAACTATAGACATGTTTTCATCTTCCCTCTCACAAAGTTGAGTTAGAATGCTCTATTAACACTCAAAGGTTACTACGTGAGTGAACACACACACACACACACACACACACACCATAAAAAGGCAATTTGTTGAATAATTTAAACTATCACATTCTGGAAAAGACTGAGGAGGTGTTAGGAAGCATGGTTGTCCGGCTGGGGGAAGGGAGACAGGGATGGTGGGCAAGGAAACTAGAATTTTCAGGATACAAACTGAGGAAATTAAAAGGTGGAGTGGCTGGTGACAGAATCTCTAGACAAACAACTAGCATGTGCATTGACAATATACACTGGGCAATATTTCACAGACCCTTTGTCCCACAAAGTCACCTACACAACTTGACTATCTTTTTTGTCACCGCTGCTGCTGTTGTTTTGTGCTACTGGAGACAAGTAACAAGGGCTTCATCCCACAAAATTATCTATGTATCTTGAGACAGGGTGTTGGCAGACCTGGGGTGGGGATAGAACCCCCGAGGCCTTATACATCACAGGCAATTCCTCCATCGATAAGTCACAACCCCAGCTGGAAAGCCTTCCCTTTTATACAGAACTGTTGAGTAGGTGAGGGGAGGTTCCCGAGCTTTCAGAATTGTTAGGTACATAATTACTTTCACATACTCTACGAGCTATGGAATAACAACCATGCTCCATTTTTCTCTGCCTTCTCTCCCACTCCAAGAACTCAACTCGTCCCCAAATTAATTTTCTGTCGGCACAATAGGAGCAGGTACATTCTCTGTTATTTGTAGTATTTTCTTCATATTTGTATATAAACTGAGTTTATATGAGGATTGAACGTGGAGCCTGCGCGTAATACTTAGGCTTGATTAAGTACACTTGTTGCGCAGTCTGAAAACCATCTCTTGTCCGTAATTTCCATCTCTAGCTTGACTGCCTCTTCTCAGGGGCAGGAGTCTTGCCCTCTGTCCCTGCACTTCTGCATTCCTAACTGAAGTGCAGCAGCACAGGGCTGCTCACAGAACTGACAGGGCATCATTCCCTCAACACTTGCTACTTAATGCAACAGGAATGTCATACTGACCTAATGCTACAGCCCAGAAGAGGAAGGCAGGCACGTTTGCTCAACCTTTGTCTTCCTTTTTTTTTCTTTAAGCAGATTTTTTAAATCAGTTTTGTTCTTTAGGATTCCCCACCTCTGCAAAGTCTGAATTATCTTAAGATCAAGAGTATATCGAATATTTATATAATTTTTGTTTCTAGGAAGGCTTGTCTTTGCCATTCTCATTTTTTAACAGTTTTATTATTATTACGATTTCTTTTATTTTTGAGTCAAGTTTCTTCATAGGTTTCTGAAAGAGAAAGTCAGATATTGGTTTGTCTGATGACAGTGAGTGAAGATGGAGCTTTGCCCAGCCTTAGGTGCTGTCATATTCTTGAAATATTTTCCTGATAATTTAAAGCAATGTAGGGCAGGCAAGGTTTTATTTCAACTCCTAGGTTATAGTCTATCACTGGGAGAGTTCAAGAACTCCATCAGGAACGTAGACGCAGAAATCATGGTAGAACGTTATTAGCTGGTTAGTTGGCAGGCTCATGCTTGGTTAACTTCTCTGCCTAGGGAATGGCGCCACTCATAGCTTGATGGACCCTCTCATGTCAATTAACAGTCAAGACAAACTCCCATAGACATGATTATGGACAGTCTGATCTGGGAAATCTCTCAGTTGAGATTGTGTCGGTGACTCTAGGCTGTGTCAAGTTGACAGCTTAAGCTAGTCAGGACATGTTTGTTTTAGATTTTCTGTTTTAAACAACCTGTTTCATAAAAAAAAACTCAATAGTTTGCTTTTCTTTCTAAACACAGAGTATATATAATTCTATAGTAAGGGGTACTTACCAAAGAGATATCCCATCTTACTTGAAATATAGTTGTACTGTGTTTCTAGAAATACTGACTCCTTTTGAAAAGATTTAAGGACTTAATGGAGAAGGTGCCTTGCATAATTATAGATAGCTCCTGTAGCAGTTTAGGTGTTTACTCTTGTATAACAGCCACTCCATTTCTGTTTTATTTGAAATCGTATTTTTCAGTACTGGCAGGTTTATTGAATTTAGGGTCAAATCATTCACAATTATCATATATAACATTTACCTGAGGAAAAAAATGTAAAAGTTGGGAAAACCGCCAAGTGGCCCTGACACATTCCTGTGCCTGCAAGTTGAATTCTGCTGGCCAGTGCCATCAGGTTTGTACCTGCAGGAAGCAAGGGATTGTAATGCAAATCAGGGTATTTTCAGACCTGTGTGGACAAGTCCCTAGTGAGAGTCATTAAGGGTCTTTTCCTCCTTTCCTGAAATTTGAACTTCAGGGTAGTTTAATTGAAGGTGGTGTGCTCCGGGGAAGTACTGATGAGATCGTAGGAAGGCCTGGGTTAGGAATCGATGCTTGGTTCCATGTTGACACTGTCATCTGGGAAGAAGATGAATCTCTTGGCATGGAGTATGTGTCTGGGTTTTGCTGTTTTCATACATCCCCTGGCTGATGACTGAAGAAGTACAGAGCCAACCTCAAAGGCTAGAGGATTGTGGCTGCTGTGTCACTCACTGGGCCATCTGCTTGTGACAGATTACCTGGAAGGCCCTGTGCCTGTTTGATTTACTTTGAAGACATGGCACCCTTTGTGGGTGTCACTGCCTGTGACACTTAGGCTTTCTTCCGATGGTGCTGATCTCTCAAGTGCCCCCTAGCTCTGTTAGACACTGCAGGCAACATCTTTTTTTGGTGGAACAGATGAAAACCTGTAGTGAGGACTGTGAAGCTGGTCTACTCTCAGCCTCACAGGTTTTCAGTTACTTAGAGAATTTTTAGGTGTGTTCAATGCATCTCCAGACCTTGCAGATGCAGAAACGGTCTCCTGGTTAGTTACAGTCAATGACTCAGAGGTAATATAAAGTTCACGCATGTTAAACAGAGTGCTGTGCGGACTTCTTAATGATTTTCCTTGTGAGCATAAACTTCCATATATTTTGATTCAAGACACTTTTTTGCAAGTGGCAGTTAAAAAGCTTCCTTCTTGCCCTCAAAGCTCCATTTCAATAGTTTATAACTTTTGTTGCTTTTTATAGCTTTTCTCACTTTTTTTTTTAAGGGTCTTATTTGGCTTCTAAGGATTCATTTAATTCCTAACTTAATTGTTTTCTATAGATTGGTTTTTGGGTCTATGTTATAATTATAGCCTCTGATCTGTGGTTACTCCATTTGTTATGTAGTTGGGTTGTTTTACATTTAAAGTCTCTAAAATAAAACCAAGTGTTGATAGTGATATAAGCATCCTTTCTTTGATTTTTTTTGTAAATAATAATATCTATTAGCTCTCTGGCATTTTCTATTTGCATTTGTTGTCTCGGTCTCCCGTAAACATGAGGTATGTATCAGTATTATCCCTATGTTATAAAACTGGGGTTCAGAGACTTCAGTTATTACTTGACTGAGGAAATATTTAAAACCCCAAACAGAGCTCATGTGCTCAACGCCAACATTCCCACACCTCCTTCCATGTGTGGTTTTTCACTTGAGACTATAATTTATTTGACTTACAAATTAATGACTTTTTTTTTTTTTTTTGAGATAGGCTTTCTCTATGGAGTCTAGACTGTCTTTCAAAGTCACTGTGTAGCCCTAGGCTGGCCTTGGATTCATGGTGTTCCTGCTCCAGGACTCCTAAGAGGGCTGGGCTTATGGGTTTGCTATGGCTTAAAAACCAATATATTTGTACGTTCATTCTTTCTCTCATTCTTATTTTTTTTTCCCAGAACTTGATCCTAGGGCCATGTGCATCTTGTGCATGCTAGGCAAGTGTTTGACAACCTGACTTCTATCCCTAATACCCTTTCCACCCTTTGAATTTGAGACAGGGTTTTAATAAATCGCACATACTGGTCTTGAGCTCACTCTGCAGCCCAGAGAGGCTTTCCTGTCTTCCTGCCTCAGACTCTCCAGTATCCCGGATGACAGGCTCATGCTGCCTTTCATAGCTATGCATTTCTCAGGGTTGTATGAGACTTGCTCATTAACTTCCCCTTGTGTGTTTTTGTCTCTAAAATTTCCATCTATTGCCAACAAAACTATTGTGGTCAATAAATTAATTGTTTGTTACTATGTTGTCTTGCCTAGCCTGGAACTCTCCATGTCGATGAGGCTGGTTTGTCTGTCTCTGCCCCCCAAGTGCTGGGATTAAGGCATGTGCTAACTATACCCAGCAAAATCGTTGCTTTTAACAATATGTGTCTTCAAAATATTGAGTGTGAACTGCTCAGGGTTTATTAGACTAAAAACAAATCTACATTCCTTTTATCAATGAACAATATATTATTACAGTATTTTTTACTGTGTTAGCAAAAACAAACCAAATCTAGGAGTTAAGAAACAAGTGTTGAACATTTCATTTCATTTATGTATGAAACCATTTGCAAACCATTTCGCCACCCAGAAGACATTTCGTCTCATTAGTCATTCTCTGTTTTTCCGTCTTCCCCCGTTCTCCAGCTCCCCCTTGTTGACTTTCTGTCTCTATGGATTTACCTATTCTGGATATGCAAATAAATAGAACCATACAATGTATTACTTGGGATATCTGGCATCTTTCGATCAGCAGTGTTTTTCTGAATTAAAACTTTCCTGTAAGGAACTTGAGAGTAAAACCACAGCAGGATCAACCATATGTAAAACCTGCACATCTCAGTGTTCTTCTATACAGCTAGGATCAACCATA
>JADRCH010000040.1:15558266-15572508 GCA_019843965.1 Rhynchomys soricoides | reverse complement strand
CCTGCACATCTCAGTGTTCTTCTATACAGCTAGGATCAACCATATATAAAACCTGCACATCTCAGTGTTCTTCTATACAGCTAGGATGCCCATTATAAAGCTGTGGAGATTCCCATTGTATTTTACCTTCCTTTCTTTTAACTGAAAAGCTTCTTTCCATATATTGATCATGTTTCCCCCTCTCCTAATTCTTCCCCACCTCCTCCCCACACAGCTTCGTATTATCTTTATCTTTCTTTAAACAAGCAAACAACCAAACCAAACCAAAACAAGAAGGCAAAAAGAAAGACAAAAAGTCCCACAAAACCACAAAAACTAAAAATCAAAATAAGCAATCAAAAGAACAACAAGACCAAAATGTGCCAAAACAAAACAAAATGTAACAATGCCTTTGAGTTCGCTAAATATTATCCTGCTTCTCCTGGGCATGGAGCCTGAAGCGTGGTCGATATACTCAGTGAGACTCTGTTGGGAAACCTGATTTCCCCTTTGCTGTTAGGTATCAGTTTCAGATAACTTCTTGGTTAGGTTTGGGTGGATCCTATGCCAACTTCCCCTCCTTAGTGCTCAGGTGCCATCTGGCCTGAACCCCTGCAGATCTTGGCACGCTACCACAGTCTCCACGAGTTCAAATGTGCATCTGTCCTATTCTGTCTGGATGACACTGTTTCCTTGGAGTCATCCATCACCTCTGGTCTTAAAATCTTTCTGCTCCTCTCCCACATAGATCCCTGAACTCTGAGGCTCCAGAGACTTGATGAATTAATCCCATTTAGGGCTGAGTACTCCAGCTTCTCATTCTCTACATTGTCCAATTGTGAGTCCCTGATAATTCCTATGCACTGCAAGAAGAGTCTTCTTTGATACCAGTCAAGTGAGGCACTGGTGTGGAGTTTGTCATTAGGAGCCATTTCATCGCCATGTTCCTTTAGCAGAACAAGAGTAGTAGGTTTTCCCATAGGCCCATGACCTATCTCATCTCAGGTCTTTGACCCCATTAGCAGTGTCCGGATGCTCTCTACAACTAGAGATGCATCTCATGGAATGGAACATAAATCCAACCAAAAAGTGGATGGTTTCTCCCATAAGATCTGTGCCACCACTGGACCCAAATGAATCTTGTAGATAGTTTACTGTTGTAGGTGACAGACAGATTTGCATCTGTGCAATATTGATGATCTCTTTCTCTTTTGATAGTGTGAAAAGTACCTCCTAGTACAATGAATGCTAGTCAGACAGTTAGGCACTAGCTCGAATTCTCTGTTTGATGACATAAGTAAGTATTGTCTTAAATAATAGGGTCTTACCATCCAGTTGTGGAGAGCAGCCAGTAACCTTGGCGGCAGTCTGTGATGTTTGGGAGTTTCCGTGGACCCTCTTTGGCCAATGACTGAACAAAATGTAGCCCATTTCTGGCACTGGGGTTTTGCTTGGCGGTATAAGTTGGGACATTGTATCCCCTATTGCTTGGTGATTCCATTTAGACTCCTTTCATGTATGTACAGATTTCAGGAAGCTTCCACAATGCTCGGTTTCCTTATGGCTTTTCAAGTGGCCTTTAGTGTAAGGCTTTTCTCGCCTTTACTCCCTCCTTCACCCTTCTTACCCAATCCCCCCCCTTACTCTGGTTTCTTTCCCTTCATCTCTCCATAGCACTATATTCTATTTGTTTCTTTTCATTTTCTGCTTTTTTTTTTTTTTTATTCCAAGACAGGGCTTTTCTGTGGAGCCCTAAATGTCCCGGACCTCACTCTGTAGACCAGGCTAGCCTCGAATTTACAGGGATCCACCTGCCTTTGCCTCCCAACTGCTGGGATTAAAGGCATATACCACCACTGCCTGGCTTCGTATTCTGTATTCCATTTCCCCTTCCTTGAGAAAACCTCCCTGCCCCTTGTCCCTTTCTAGGTACCTAACCTCTATGATCGTTCAGATTGTAGTACATATTTTGAAAACTTAAAGGTTAATGTCTGCATATAAGAGAAAATATACACTGTGAATTTCATGAATTGAGTTTCCGAATGATGCTCCATTGTATGACTGTACCACATTTTCATTACCCACTTATCAACTGATGGACATCTAGGCTATTTCCAGTTTCTGGCTATTATGAATAGAGCAGCGATGAGTATGGGTGAGCAAGGATCTGTGTAACCGGGTTTAGAGTCCCCCTGGCTACACTCAAGAGTGGTATAGTGGTGGGTCTTAAAGTGGAACTATTCCAAGCCTCCCGAGGAACTGCAATTACAACATCCTCTTGGTGGTTTTTTTTTTCTTTGATGAGTGTGTAGTGTCTTTTCATGTCTCTTCTGATTACTTTTGACTTGAACTCAACTTTGTCAGAGATTGAAATTGCCACACCCGCCTGCTTCTTGGGTACATTTGCTTGCAACACTTTTATCCAACCTTTCCCCAAAGGTGATATCTATTCTCCATAGTGAGAGGTGTTTCTTGGGGGCAGCAGAAAGAAGCATTCTCTTTTCTAACCCGGTCTGTTAGTCTGTGTCTTTTTTTTTTTTTTTTTTTTAAGATTTATTTATTTATTTAATGTAAATGAGTACACTGTAGCTGTCTTCAGAAACACCAGAAGATGGCGGCATCAGATCCCATTACAGATGGCTGTCAGCTGCCATGTGGTTGCTGGGAATTGAACTTAGGACCTCTGGAAGAGCAGTTGCTCCTCTTAACCACTAAGCCATCTCGCCAGCCCCGTCCATGTCTTTTTATAGAGTAATTGAAACCATTAGCACTCATAATTGTCAATGAGCAATATTTATTGATTCCTGTTATTTCGTTGTTACGGTTGGTGCCCACTTTTTATTTATTATTCTTAGATTAGTTATTCATTGTGTCTTTTTGGTCTTGGGTATGATTGACCTGTTCAGATTGAAGTTTTCATTTTAGTGCCCTTTTTAGAGCTATATTGGTAGATAGGAATTGATTAATTTTTTTTATCATGTAGTGTCTCTTTTTTGGTTGATTGTGATTGATAGTTAATCTGTTTATTTTTTTTTTCTTTCAGAGTTTCCATTTAAAAGTTTGATGTCATTCTTTTGTGCCTGCCTTAATATGTGACTTGCATTTTTATCTTTGTAGCTTTTAATATCTTTTTTTTGTTGACTTTTTTGTTCTGTTTGTTTATATTCAGTATTTTGATTATTATGTGTCCTGTGGAATTTCTTTTCTGATCCAGTCTATTTGGTGTGCTGCATGCTTCTTATACCTTCTTATTTAGACTGGGGAAGTTTTCTTCTGTGACTTTTTAAAAAAATTTCCTTTGACTAGGTTTCTTCTTCCTCTACCTCCATCATTCCTAAGTTTGGTCTTTTCATGGTGTCAAGATTTCCTGAATGTTTTGTGTCTAGAAGTTTTTACATTTTGCTGTTGACATTACTAAACAAGCCAGAGGAGAAAAGGGCCTTGAAAAGCCATACAGTTGAGTGCCTGGGCGATAAAACTGAGGTAAAAGCAAACAGACTAATTTGCCTGGTGATGTCAGATATGGGGACTTATAGTTTACACAGAACCAAGGTCTCTTGATTCCTGGTTTATTGTCCTCCACTTTAATGTCTTCTTATGGCCACAGCTAAGTTGAGTGCTGGTCATTGTAACAAGCATCAGTAATGGTAAAAGTGACCCTGGAAATGCCAGTCAGTGGTTACTAAAATGTATTCGGATTCATTTTTGTTTTTGCTTAGATTGAATTTTAGATTTGATTTTAGTTTCTTGTGTAATGCTTTACAGCACCGGATTAAATGGCAATGTTTTATATGTAGCTGATATAATAGTACATAATTGTTTTATTAAGTTTAATCATCTATTTATAAATGTCAACAATTTAAAAGTCCTGAAATAGAATAAACTTGTGTGTGTGTGTGTGTGTGTGTGTGTGTGTCTCACTATAGAGCCCTGTATGGCCTGGGACTCACTCTGTAGATCAGGTTGATCTCCAACTCAGAGATCTGCCTGCCTATGCTTCCTGAGTGCTGGGATTAAGGGCAGGTGCCACCATGCTCTTCTACACAAAAATATTTTCATGTTTTTAAAAACACTTTTCTCATGTATTGAATGTTACTGAATATTTTATAGTTCTCTTATGCATTTGATTTTTACTATTCTAATTGACTAACACTGCTATATTAGATAATGAAAGCATTTAAATGGTTTTATAACTTGGCATTACTTTGTTTTCTTTTGTCTTAAGGATATTTCTTTGGTGGAACAAATGTACTTCAGACCATCTCAGGCACAACTTGAAGTACCCAAGGTGGAGGAAGAAGGAACGTTCCAGACAAGTATTAAGGAATGGCCAGTTGTGGTAACATATCTAGTATAAATCTTCATTCCCTGATTTAAAGAAATAGTGTGTCTTTTGTTGACTGAACATTTGCAGAGGATTAAAAATGGTTTCCTCTAACTTTGAAGTATGTCTAACCCAAGGCCGCATGGGCATCTGGCTCCCTTGGCTCTCAGAAACTGTTTTAAATGAGGCCAAACTCCCTTTTCATAGACAAAGATAGTGAATGGCTCTTCTGAGTTACAGATGCTTAATATAGAAAGTAGCTTGAGATATAATTAAAAGTTATTAGCCTCTAAGCAAACATCATTTTAATATGCATTTAGCTAGAAGAATTGCTAAAAGTGCAGTCTGGACCCTGGCTAACAGAAGTGTTTCAGAAGCAAAGCTTCCCTTTGTCCACCACAGGAAAATGACTAAGGTATTTGAAGCAATCTGGAACATGTTCTCTGATAATGGGAAATGTCTCCACTTAAAGTAGAACCTGAAGTAGAGTAAAAAGAAATGAATTAAAGGTAAATCCATGTTTACATAAGAAGACATGATGATCAGTTGCTTTACTTGTGGGTTTTGAAACTATGACCCCATATATATGTATGCATAGTGAGAACATGCTTCATTTTAGGAAAACATTCAGAAAACGGTTATAACCTTCTGTTTTTAACTCCAGGTGGTCCATAAACCCAAATAATCTTTTTTTTTTAATTGACTGTTGAAATGTGCTCATGAGAGTTTTTTTTCCTTAGGATTTGATGACATAGGCCAGGGAAAAATAATTTTCTGGCTTTCAGATATTTTATAACGTCAACTTGAACTTTTGTTTGGAATCTGCAGAAAGAAAAACTTGCCAGATGAAGCTGCGTTTCAGACTCACATCTACTTCTCCATTCTGTTGCTGGATAGAGCATGCTGTAGAACTGAGGGCTTTGGAAGGACCAATAAGATGAACCTTGTGTACTTTCATTTTTTTCCAGCCAAGTATTTGTGAGGAGCTCCCTGAGACTGTGTCAAGCATCTTACAGGTGGAACAGGAGGAAGCTCAGGAATGGAGAGCCATAGAGGAAGATAAACCAGCTTTTAAATCTCAGGAAACATTAGACATTGTACCACCTGAGGACTCCAGTAAACCTCTGGATAGTGTTCTTCCCACAAGTGATATAAAACTAACCAGGCGGCCAACTTTAAATGTAAGCAAAACAAAGCACAACTGTTTGTGTTGGGAACACTTAGAATTGTGAGAAGTGAGGGTGTATAAATGTGAAGAAGTTCCCAGGCCAAGAAAGAGCATGGCATGGTGTATGTGTGGCATTGGGGAGGGGCTTCAGCCTTAAAAGGGGCATCAGAAGTGCAGAGAAAGAGGTAGACATTTTGTTGAGGGCTTTTTATTTTATTTTATTTTATTTTATTTTTAAATTTCTTGGGATGAAGGACAGATTTTCTAGGTAAGAGGGCATCCAGGCTCTTCAGAAACTGGCCACAAATTTTCTACATAGCATCTGAAGGGAATCAGGATAAGTAGTTCCTAGATTCTGTCTGGATGAGCTTGGTAATTCTTGTGCATTTGCCCCTGTTTAGATTTATTTCAGCTTTGGAGTTCTTTCTTTTTGTGCTAATGCTTGCCAGAACTTTATGCTTGTTTGCTTGGATCATCTCAATGTCAGTTATTATCCATGACCTTTAACCCTAGACATAGGCCAAATGCTTTCTTTGTAGTGTCCTTGGTGCAGGAATGAGGAATAGTGTGCTTCAGGAAACCAAGACCAAGGCGACTTTTTGAGGTAGCTAATAAACACATCCAGATAACAGCGAGGTAGAACGTTAGCTGCTCAGACACATGCTGGGAGAACTCCAGGCACAGAGTGTACAACTTCTGCCTTATTGGCCTTTCTCCTCCTAAAAGTAAGGGTTACTTGTATTCTGCGCTAAGTCATTACCAACAGCAGAAAAAAATTGTGTAGATGTGATAGCAACTTGGTGAAGAAATGCCTGAAACAATAGAAATAGGACTGGTTACCTTTGTAGAAGAGAAATTGTTAACAAGTGTGAGTCAAGATCACAAGGAGAAGAAGCTTTAAGAGCTGTAAGATTCTCTAACTCCAAGTGCACAGTTATGACTGATTCCTGGCCTTCAGAGTTCTGAAAGCACACGAAAGGTAAAGTACATGATCACAGATACCTAGGGATGTGGCATGTAACTATTGTAAGCTATTCCCAGAGAGTTGAGATGCAGGCATCAAACCCCTTGCAGTGTTAAGACAACAATGGTGATTTTTAATGTTATTTTGGTGCAAAGGTAGATAGAGGTGGGGGTGGGGAGAAAGCCTACCTTGTCATCATGGCTGGATAATGTAATGGCAGCAGATGACAGAGATGCTTATTTTTGAAAAGAAGATTGTGGGTTTGTTTGTTTTTGTTTTGTTTTGTCTTGTTTTGTTTTTAAACAGACGTGTGGGAGAGAAGAGGAAGCTGATTGAACTCATGCTTCACTTTAAAAATCTGACAAGGAAAGTGATTTTTAGAAAGAGGAATTTTTTTTTTTTTCAAAACTGGTCGAATCCTGAGATTTGTGAGAGATTCTAAGAGTTCATTTTGGAGTCTGAGCAGGTTGGCTCAGGTAGGTGCTTTTCACCTGCTGTGCTGTCTGAGCTGTCTGCTGCCTGTCAGTGTTAAGTGACAGAGACAGAGCTTTGGAATGCAGAAGACCAGAAACTGCAGAAGGGTAAAGGTTTTGATTTCTGTAATCTCTGTGCTGTACTTGTCTTGTAGGAAGCATTAGAATGATTAAATAGCTTATTAAAAATATTGCACCCCAACATTCCTGACGGGAAGGAGTAATTAATTCTTTTGGAAGTGTGGAAACCTATAGACAACCATGAAAATCCAACCTGTTTCTTCTCTTAGAATTGTATTAGATAAGCTATCATAAAAGTGCTAGGTATGTTGCTCACTGAGTATCATGGATAAATCACAAGGCCCTGGGCCCAGATTTTTCACGAACACAGTTTCTTTCTTCCCATTACTAGATATGTGAGCTTGGCTAATTACCAGGCTTGGCCTGTGTGTGCATGGGTTCTTTTAAATTATTTTATTTATTTACATCTCAATGTTGCTCCCCCATCCTGGTCCTCCTTCTCAGAGTTCTTCACTCCCTCCCCTCCTTCCCCTTTGCTTCTGAGAGGGTACTGCCTATCCACCGGCATCTCCCTTCTCAGGGGATCAAGTTTCTTCAGGACTAGGTACTTCTCCCACTGAGGCCAGACAAGGCAGTCCTCTGCTACATATGTGCTGGGTGGCCACGGACCAACCCATGTATGCTCTTTGGTTGATGGCTTAGTCTCTGGGAGCTCCCAGGGGTCTGGGTTAGTTAACATTGTTGGTCTTCCTGTGGGGTTGGCATCCCCTTCAGCTACTTCAGGCCTTTCATAGCGGTCCCCAACCTCAGTGCAATGCTTGGCTGTGAGTATCTGCATCTGTCTCAGTCAGCTGCTGGTAGAGCCTCTCAGAGGACAGCCGTGCTAATGCCTGTGCTGTTAAGGGAAAAGAATGGCAGTGTCACCTTCCTGTTGCAGGGATGCTATGCAGATGCTATAGATGGCATTTAGAGTCGGACACCAGAAGTCTTAGTATGATTAGTGATTATGGGTTACTATGTTGTGGATTTCAACAGTCCACATCTAAACTTTCCCTGACAGTTACTGCAGGTGAGATGGTGTTAGAACTACTGGATAGACTGTAGTTACATATCTGGGTAGTACACGGTTAGTGTGTGGAAGTCTCCAGTGGACAGAGATAGGGTTGTGTCCAGTTTAGCATATTCCTCAAAAGCATGAAGGGGAATATGGAAGATTCGCTGACTGGACTTACAGGTAACATCTAAAATTTGGTTGCTTGGAGCTCAGATTAAATTTAACAGGCATAAAGCTAAGTTACATTTTTGCCTTTGGATCTACCAACCAAGTATGAGATAGGATTTAGTAGCAAATGTGAACCACCCCAGGGCTTTAAATTGTAATGCTGTTTTGTCATCGGAAAGACAAATGCAGTTGCAGTTTACATTGATTGATGGATGCCACAGGTGGATCATCTTTCACTTGGTTAGTCTGATCATGTCACATGTCAAATATTGTGTTTATGTCAGAGTATCCAACCACAGGAGGGTCCCTGACCAAACTGAAGAAGGGATGACAAAGGATACCACTTCAAAACTGTTCCATGCAAGGTGGAGCTGCAGGCACCAGAGATGTTCATCCGAGGGGAAAACTAGCCCAAGGCAGTAAATATATTCAAGTATTTGTCTGCCAAATGGGAAGGAGCTAGCCCTTGTCTAATAGTTCCTGAGGCTTGAATCTAGACTGGTAGATGAAAGTTGTTAGACTCAGGAATAAAGAAACAAAACAAATGTGAGTGAGTGGGAGGGCTTGGAAGAGGAAATGTCTGACCCTGTGCATCCACATTCATGGTCCCCGACCTCATTCAAGCAGACGACCAAGACTGGTGGAGGTACTGTAGGCAGAGTTCAGGTGAACTACCAGTGAGAGTGGAGTGCTCTTCTCACAGGACGAACATGAAAAGAAGGTTTCATGTTCTTGTATGCATGAGGGAAAAGAATGTTTCATGCTCAAGAGGGAACTCGTTTTTTTACTGAGTTAAGCCTAAATCCCGCAGCTAACTGTAATAACCTCCCTTCTCCTGCTTATCCAGCTATCATCCCTCTGCCTTGGCTGGGAAAGCCTTGCTGCTTTCTTCTTCAAATCTAGTCTCAAAACAAAGCACAGAGCATCCCAAGAAGAAAACTCTTGTGTGTAAATTATTATAACCATACAGTCTGAGACATTTCTAGGAGATCTAGAAAAAAAAACAAAACAGTACTTTTCAACATATAATTATCAAGAGGCAACTATTTGTGAGACAGAATGTATTTGGGTGTGTCTGGCAATAGAAATATAGCTCGTGTGACTCTAAGGAGTACAGTCTGATAAATATCGCTCAGAATTATTCTACAAAGCATTAGAGCTCCTTTTAGAGCTGTGCTCAAAATCAGAAGACTTGCCAAACTTTCAGAAACTAAGGGCAGCTTCTATTAAAACACCAAATCAAGGTGTGTGTGTGTGTGTGTGTGTGTGTGTGTGTGTGTGTGTGAAACATCTGTCAAGAAGAGTAGGAAGGGAGATGGATCAGGACACCATCGCTTTAAAAAAATGTATATATATGTGTGTGTGTGTGTGTGTGTGTATTCTTTGTTTCTTCTTTTAAAAAACATCCCAACGGCTGTTTCCCCTTCCTTCTCTTCCCCCCCCCAGGCCCTTTCCCCACTTCCCTTATACCCCCCCCATCCCCCCAATCTACTCCTCTTTCAGAAAAGGGCAGACCTTCCTTGGATAGAAACCAATCATGACATATCACGTTTCAGTAAGATTAGTCATCTCCCCTCAGATTGAGGCTGAATGAGTCAACCTAGTAGGAGGAAAGGGTCCCTAAAACAGGCAAAAGAGTCTGAGATAGCCCACGCCCCCACTGTTAGGAGTCCCACAAGAACACCAAGCTACACAACTATAACATATCCCGAGGAGGTAGGTCCGTCCTAGGCAGGCTTCCTGGTTCAGTCCATTTCAGGCTTAGAAGTGGAAGACAGGGCATCCCTGGAACAAGCTGGCTAGCAAGACTAATTGAAACGGTGAGCTGTGGGTTCAATTGTGAAACTATCCCCAGCGAGTAAGGTGGAGAGTGATGGAGGATTTGTCAGCACCAGCCTTGGATCTCCACATGCACACAAACATACATGTGAACATACACACGAACACACATTTCATACAAGCAAGCAAGCAAACAAACAAAACAAACAGAGCAGATTAGGCTGGGGCATAGCTTAATGGTATAGTGTTTGCTTAGCATGCTTGAGACCCAGTTTTAATCTTATAAATAAAATACTAACTTTTTTTCCATCCGTATATGTATATAAAATTAGGAATGTTTTAGAAACAGTAACTTACCTTTGGTATATACAATAGAAATCAGGAGTTTAAATATGAGACACAGCATTAACTATGAGAGAAAAGTTTAACTCTTCATATTCCAACTTTATTTTAACAGCATGCTTTGTGTGTTTTTAAAGGTGGAACCAACAGGATTCATGCAAATCAGAGGAAAAAAAGTTAAGCCAACTTGTAAAAGTAGACCAGCTAAGCCATCGAAACCAAGAAAATTTGTAAGACCCAAGGAGGATAAAAAAATAATTAAAAAGTAACTTCCTTAAGTTTATATATTTTCAGTTTTCTTTTTAAATATTTAGTTTTATTTTCTATGTGTGTTTGCTTGCATGTATGTATGAGCACCAAATGCGTGCCTGGTGTCTGGAGAGGCCAGAAGAGGGCACTGTTAGCTACTGAGCTGACTCTAACCCCTTTGCACATTTTCTTATCCAAAGATTAGTCATTCAGTGCCTTGATTCATAAAAGTGCATTTTCTAAAGGAAAAACTAAATGTCTCACGTAGAGATCCAAGTGGGAAGTTCTCAGAGGACAAGTTTGTGGCAGGTTTTCTATCAGGGGTGGACGGGTTTCCATCCACACTCTGTTTCCATTTTTGAAGAGTAGTTTTATAACAAGAGTTGGAAAGAGAGTATGTTCGAGATCATTGCTTTGGTTGTGGTTTGATTAACCGTTTTTACTGCATCGTTTAATTTTACTACGATATGATAAAAACCCAGCTCCAAGTGCTCACAGACTAGTCCATGTAATAACTGAGGCTTAGCTCCACTGTCCGTTCATGTTTCCCACTACCCTGTCTGCACCTTTAATGAAGTTTCTTGTATTATTATTGAGAATTATATATATATATATATAATATATTTTGATCATGTCTTCCCCTCCCACACCTGGCTCCCAGATCCCCCCTGCCACTCTACCCACCTAACTTTATATTCTTTCTCTCTCTCTCTAAAACACGAATGAACAGAGGAACAAAACCCAAAACAAACAGAAAAGAAGCACACACACACACACACACACAAACTCACACACTCACACATACACACACACACACACACATACACACTCTCACACACACAGACACTCACACACACATTCACACACACTCACACACATACACTCATACTCACTCACTCACACACTCACTCATTCACACTCACACACACACATACACACACATACTCACACACACTCAAACACATACACACACACACATACACTCACATGCACACACACATACACACAGACTCACACACACACAAATGTACAAAAATGTACCATCAGATGACCAATAAGATAAAAATTGTCCAAAGTGAAATGACACAAAAAGTCTACAAAAATGTTATTTAATGGAGTTTAGGTATCACACAAGAAAACAGTGCAGGTTTCAATAGCACCCTGTAAGTATGATTCAGATGCTTTACCCTTTGCCGCTCAACCTTGTTGAAACTGGTTTTCTCTTCCTTTCATCACTAGTTTCTTTTCCTTTTTAATGGGCTGCTTTATTCTAGATTAGCCTTCATTTACCTCTTTATAGAGGTTTAAAGAAACTTTAATTATTGGTTTTTATTGTTGCTTCGGATACCAGGAAAGTCCAGACATGGAAGACAACCTGTTTTATTTTTCCTTAACTGCCGGCTTAAACTTTGTAGATGGACATCACTCACGGTTTAGTAGTTAAGAGTAGATTCACCGGCACAGAATTCTGAAGCTGATAAAACAGTGAAATTGGCATCTAAGTGACCCTGTGCATGCCGTTGCTTATCTGCATTGCTCTAAGCTCGTTGAGTTAGCAAGATTATGTATTAAAACAAACAGTGACAGCAGGCAGCAAGTATTTTACCTTCAATAAATAGTTACTGTCAGATTATCAATGGAGCAGAAACTTCTTGATTTTTTTTTCTCTGTCCCTAAAAATCCTTGCATTTAGTGCATTAAGCAAAGTAGCGTGGCCACACACAGAGTCAAGGTCTTTTCTTTTCTTATGTCTTAGTGTTTCAAAGAATGACAAATAGTCCTGCTTAAAGAAAGTGTGCTGTAAAAACACACAGGCTTTCTTGAGAATGCCAAAAATATTTGTAGGCCTTATTGATATATATTTGTTATTTTAATTCCTGAAAGCCGGGCTTTAGAAATTTCCATTAGAGAAACAAGACAGAAATGCAGGAGAGGAAATACAGAGCATTGAAGGAAGTCACTTTTTTTTTTTTTTTTTGGTAGGAAGTCGCTTATAAAAGCAAGTCTTGGAAAAATCATGCCGAAGACCTTAGTACACTGGTCCTTTGTCCTTAGCCAGTCCGTCTTTTCTCACCAGTGACTAGCCCTCAAAGTATGCGATTGCCCTAGGACATGGTTCCCCATTGCAGCACACTGCTCTTTCCCTCAGTATACCGAGAGAGCCTTTGCTAACCTGTTTTGTCAGAATGATGGAAGCACAGGAATCCGGACTGGTTGCAGTGCTTCTACATGAAAACAATCAATTGTATGATCTGAAGCACACTCTACTCGACAGGACCTGTCTGGAGCGGGATGGTGGTTCAAGTAGGCTTGACATGGGAGCTTACCTCTTTGATCCTTTCCTGCTCCTTTCCTGCTCCTTCCCTCCTCCCTCCCCACCTGCCCCTCCTCTCCACTTCTTAGGAAGGGAGAACCTATAGGCCTGCATTCCTGGTCACTGCTCTTTGCTCTCCCAGTGAGGTTTCTTGTCTCAGATACTTCACTGCTTTAGATGAGCACTGTTCCTCCCTCACAGTGCTCATGCACGCCATAGCTTGTCCTATGTTATCAGACTCCATGCTATTTTGGAAATGTCGTAGGCTCTTTTGTGCATGTGCACAGTATGCCTACCAATAGGTAAAATGCCACATGGTGTAACTCAGTCACAATAAAAATAACTCAAGTAATTCTACAGCCTGAGAACATTTTATTTTTTAAAAACAAGTTCTCGTAAATATAAAAAGCTAGAAAATTTTATTCCATTCTTTGTCTAAAGATGTTTAGAGAAGCTGATAATATAACTTGCAAGCTTAAAATCTGAGGTTCTGATCCTGTCCCAGACCATGTCAAAATCTATATTCTGTATATGACGCTACAAGTTGAAGTTGTTTAGACACGTGGGCTAGCATACAGAGCAGCACTGATGACTGGGAAAAGGTCAAACCAAACCAAACCTGAACAAACCAGCAAACAACACCCGCACCCCCAACTACAAGACTAATGCAGTGTCTGGAAAGAGACATTTATAAAATATAACCCCCTCCCCATCATCAAAGGGAAAGAGAGTAAAATAGAAATGAAGGAGAGAGAGAGAGAGAGAAAGAGAGAGAGAGTGAGAGAGAGAGAACTGCAGAGGCATCTGTCACCAGGGAATTGTCTGGAGGTTTAGACACGAACAGAAGGTTAGGCAGCAGTCTGTCTTTGTGTCTTGTCCTTCAAGCTGATAGCAGTTGACATGTGTTAGGTGAGAGCATTTACTCTTTTTAAGTCAAGGCCTATGGCCAAATGGGAATTTTAAAAGTATTTAAATGCAGCAGTCTGACCCCAGAACTACACTCTTACCTTGGGTTCTACACGTCAGGCAGATGCAGTAAGCAACAGAACCACTGTGTTGAGGAAAGGGGCTAAAATGGATCTGCAGATGGGACTTTTTCAAATGGGAAAAGGCAGCACAGTGCCCAGCTCACCTGAGAAAGCCCCGCCTCTGAGGAGGACCAGGTCTGGAGTGTGCTGGTGATGAGAGCAGGGAAGGATGGACCTCTGCTTTGCATTGGATTTGCAAGTGAAGAGAGAGATGTTAGATATTTTATATCTTGTACATGAAGAATCTAGGTTGTGATGACAGGAGGAGATTTGGGACCATCTAGCACAGAGAAAGAAATCCCCATGGAAAGGATATCTTTCTTCTTCTTCTTCTTCTCCTTCTCCTTCTCCTTCTCCTTCTCCTTCTCCTTCTCCTTCT